>JAVXUP010002212.1:0-150061 GCA_033070095.1 Escallonia herrerae | reverse complement strand
TCTGGTTTCATCATCTGTAATCTTGGGTGACTACCTTGATGGTGAATGAAACGTAGAGTATCGATAATGCCTGAGCAAAAACCTTGCTCATGGAGCAGTTGATGAACTGCTTTTTCCTTTCATGGGAGATTTGTTCTAGCGGTAAGTAATGTGCTGACATTATGGGCACCCAAACTAAAATATTGTAGCATCAACTTTGACCACATGTTTAAGAGCTGATAATGTTCCAGTTAGAGCAATGACATCCAGATGACCAAATCACCATTGTTGGGTATGCTGATGGACTCGTATTGTGTTTCCTCACAACTGAATTGCGTGACTAATTAAATAACCAAATTCGTGGAATAGGGTTATTAACTCCTTTTCTTATTAACTCCTTTTAGCAAAGGAGTTCCCAAGTAATTGAAGTGTAAGGGACTCTGGAACTGTGATATTGTTTTAGTTGGAGATGGAGATTCCAGGGTTATATATTATGCATTGAGCTTCTTAAGGATATGCTGTCGTTCACTTCCTTTTACGTGTGTCCTTTGATCCGTCATTTTTGCGCAAACATCGGTGTAATCTGGTTGTGTACGCAGTTCAAATAAATGTGCCATGACTTATATCTTGTAGCACCTCTGTTGGTTCAGATTAGTAGACCAGACCATGACTTATATCTTGTAGCACCTCTGTTGGTTCAGATTAGCAGACCAGACCATGACTGAAATATGTACATGCATTAGTTTGAATCAACAATGTCCAAGGTCTCTGCATTCATTTCGACCTGCCCAACTATTGGTTCTGCAATGTAAATAGTACAATTATATTAGAAGTAAACTAGCAATTTGTTAGGATTGGGATACTGTCAATTGTTTAGACTAGTAAATTGTATTAGATTGGAAAAGTTATTTTCATCATGATGATTCTTTCATAAGGTTTTAAATTTAATATCTTGTCGGTTTTACGTGCTTGTAAGAGCTTCACTCGGCTTCCACTGGTCTGCCCCAATGATCATGGTCTTATGGGGGACGCAAGTATAGTAGTATTTCCATAGCTAATGATGGCGTTCAATTGTTCAATTTTTAGTACTATTCTGATTTTACTATGTATGTTAAGGTGATTCTTGGCATATGTGCTGCTGCTCTTCTCATGTACACTTGCAGGGTTATGGTTGCCTAGCTGTCATGCTATTCGTCATACTGGGCTTAAGGCCGTCTACATCTACCTTGATTTTTCTATTCTTCCTTTAAATAAGCTTTCCTTCATGGTATAAGATTGTGGTGGCAAAATGGACGGGTGGGTTGGATTTGGGTGTAAATTAAACGGGTTGAGTTTATACGGGTGATCAACCCATTTTGACCAATTTATTCATTGGTTAATCTCGGTAAATTCCTTAAATGGGCTGGTTTCATCCGGTAACCCAATTATTATCCATATAAAATCTGGTATAGAGGAGTGAAAAAGCCACTTGATTTGTTTTTCCAACCTTAGCCTTATGGGTAAATTATACATGGCATTCGTGAAGATTGTTATAAACTACACATGGCGTCAACTAAGTATTTAGTTAACAGAGTCAACATAATTGATGAAAAGACGCTAAATATCCCTTATAAAAAATAAATATACCCAAACACCATCTTATTTACACAGTATTTGTACATCATACCCCCCCCCCCCCCAAAAAAAAGCCACATACACAATAACATAACATACTGCCATTGACTAGCCAACCATAACCGCATTTCCACTGGATTAATTTTCAGCAACCTTTTTCGGCTACAATTACTGTGGTGGCAAAATCACTACCATGTGAACAGAAAATTATCTCAAAATTTACTAGCTTAAGTGATGAAATAGTATTGATATCATCAGAAGGTTCATCGACGGTGGCACCAACACAACTACATCACTACCACCAACTTACCAACAGCCCGTGGCTTTACTTTACAACCCCACAGCTTCACCGAAATCACCGCCGTTGCCGGTCTCATCACAACACTACCGACTCCAACATTGCCCACCAGCGCCAAGACCATAATCATCGCTGCAGCACCACTATCACCAGTCACCACCTTATGCCCAATCACCCTCTGCAGTCTTTTTCAATTGACCTCCTCATCGCTGGCGCTTCACCAACATCCTCGTCGTTGATCACCTGCGCAACTCAACCAACACACACTTACGGTCAAACTCCCCTAAATCTTTTTCCCCTCGAGATCCACCGCCGCTGGTCGTCGCCGATCATCGCTGATGGTGTCGATCGGCACTGATGGATGCAACTTATTGTCGGCTTTCGTTGCCTTCGATGCAGGTGGTCATCGGGGTAAATCGCTCGCTCACCGATGGTCCTTGGTTGACATCCACCAGCAGTGGAGGATGCCACTGCCCCCGCTGATCTACTCTCTATCTTTCTCCCTTCCCCTGCTCTCTTCATTTCTCTTTGTTTCACGTCCCCCTGTGTCTCTCTGCCTTGCTTCTTTTCTTTTCTTTTTCATTATTTGTCTTCGATCTCTTTACCTCTTTTCTTTCTCCCACGAATTTCTCTGTGTATGTGCCTCTCTCTGTGTGTGGCGGTGGCTGGCTGTCGGCGGTGATGGCAGGCATCAGTAACGGTGGTAGCTGGGCTTTTTGTGGTGAGAAAGAAGAGGAAGACATAAGGGCATTTTTCGTATGTTGTAATAAATCAATGTTGCCCTCATTTTTTTTCTCACGATGCCCTAACCAAAATGAGTCTTATGTAACACAATGACAAACTATAGGGGGGCGGGGACTAATAAAAATACTTATTAGGCGCCATGTGTAGTTTATGGCAAACTTTAGGAGTGACGTGTGTAATTTATCCTAACTTCATCTACATCCACGATTCTCGCAGCCATACGCATCACCACTACCATGCACCCACAACTGCCACTACATACCAAGCCACCGCCATCACACCAGAACTAGAACCAGAAACCCAACCACCACCACCCTCATCACCATATCCACAACCACTACTCGTTGCCGTAGAACTACCAGCACCCCACGAGTCCACCACAACCACTCCCACCTGTACCATTGCAGACAAACTATCAAAAATTCTGAAGACCATAACCCTTTGCCATTGAACCTAGAGATGTCAAAAGGGTCAGGCGGCCCGCAAGCTGGCCCGACCAAGCCCGGCTCTCCAGTGAACAGTAGCGGGCCTAAAATAAAGGGCTTGGGACTTGGGCTTGGACCAGGCCGAGGTTTCACCCAAAACAGTCCGGGCCAGGCCCGACCCGAAAAGCCCGATTTTTGGCCCTGCCCGAAAAAAGCCCAAATTCAGTCCGAAATTGGCTCGATTGGCTTTTAGGCCCTTTTCTGGCCTTAAAGTGGGCTGGCCTATTTTATTTCAAAATTTGTTTTCCCTCCCTTTTCCCCCCAATGACCATGTTCTTTGTTGTTTCCCTTAATATCTATATTTTCTCTAATATCTATGTTTTCTTTGATATGATTTTGGATATTAATGACTCAGGTCTATGCAAATTTTTGTCCGCCTAAGAATTCTTTATTGTTTTATACATCAAGTCTTAACTTTTTTATTAATCTTCAATTTTTTCTACTTGCCTAAAAATCAGGACTTTATTGAAAAAAGTCTCATAAAATGCTATGGCTTGAGAAACGTAGTTGTTGGTACATTGCAATGGGTTTAAAGTCGGTACTAATAAGTATAACTAGAGATAACACAACGAATGAAGTTAAATAAACTTGGGAGAATCTAGCAATATCTCCATCTGTCTCTAGAGATGTAGCATTTTTGTCGCTAATACTTTAGTGACAAAAATTCAGGTGCATATAACTGCGAATCCTAGTAAGAAATAACATATAAACACATTTCAAATTCAAAGTTCAGGTGCACTTTGATGGTGCACAAAGCAAGATGTGTAAGATAATAAATTCTAATTAGATAAGCGATATCCTGCCATTTTCAGTTCCAAATTTATAGGGAAGCAAGCAAGTACCCTCTTGTCAATTTCAATCCAAACTTTAACTTATGTAGGTCCATTCCATTCCATACTTCAACCATCTACTAGCCACATGTTTAGTATGCATGATTCTAAATGATTTTTACTACACGTACACATATTACGACATTTACTTGATTACACACACACACAATTTGTTTACATATAATAAGAAATTACCGCAATTCAAATATTTAATTTGAATAACAAGAAGTTGGGAAAGATAGCAAAAAAAAAGGGCCTGGCCCTAAATTGAGCCTAGGGCCTGGGCTTGGATTGGGCCTATATATCCCAGAAATTTGGCCCTGCCCGGCCCATTTTCCTCCCTTCTGGCTCGGCCTAAGCCCATTTTCCTCTGAGGTCCACTGGGCCTGGGCTGGGCCGGCCAAGCCCGGCCTATTGACATCTCTAATTGAACCATATATCTTTTCCAGATTTGTGAAAATGGCACTTTGACGGTGGCGTCAACGGAAACAAGGTGGTGAGCAGGTGGTGACGACGAAGACGGAGCGACAAGCAGGTGGTGACGGCGACAATGGGTGATCCCGAGCCTTAATGGCAACTGTAATATTTGGTGATGGCTCCTCCAATCTTTGGCGAAGGCGAGTAGTCATTGGATACGGCTGAGAACGTTTTTTGGTTTAGAGTTGAACTCTTGACTCCACAAGTCAATTAAAATTATGGGTAAATAAGTACCCATCTACAACCGACTTAAGTTATAGGGTTATTGTATTATAGAATTACCTAGAGGTGTCAAATGGGCCGGGCTTGGGCCGACCTAGCTCAAGCCCATCAGGCCTCCAGAAAATCGGGCCAAGGCCGCTGTCAAACGGGCCGGGCCAGAATGAGGGAAATCTGGGCCCAGTCCAAGCTCAGGCCTTAGGCCCAACTTCTAGGGCCGGGCCCGGGCCCAATTTTTTTTTTGTTATTCAAAATAACAAATACACCTTAGTTATTCTCACTAATGATCTAAAAGTAATAGATTTCTTCTACATTTTAGTCATAGAAGGCAAGCAAATACACATTAGTTTAAAAAAAACTGAAAAGGCCATTTTTTGGACCAAAAGAGGGTCGGGGCCGGGCCTGGGCCATTTTAGGGCGAGCAGGGCCAAATCCGGGCATGTTTCTCAAAAAGTTAGGCCTGACCCTGGCCCAAGCCCTAAGGGTTAGGGCCAGTCCGGGCCCAAAAAAGGGCCGGGCCGGGCCAGCCCCCGGGCCACCCGGCCCATTTGACACCTCTAGAATTACCGACCCATTAAAATCCAATTGTTGAATGGGTGGATTTGAGTAGGATTTAAGTGGACGCATTTGAGCAAGTATATGGGTTTCAGTTGGGTTTGCCACCTCAAGTATAAGATAAAGAGAGCAAAGCCTCTGCCTCCATGGTTTCACCTAGTGACACATCCTATAGACTGCACAAACTTCGTCATTTTTATTTGTGTAGATTAGCTCATTGGTAGCTTATTAATGTCCAAAAGAGAAAGGTATTAAATGATCTAGTCTTAAGACCCATACAAATAAAGAATAAATTGGATGTAAAAGCCAAACAAACAAGATTAATTTTCTTAATTGTGTTTTTAATTTTGGACAATTGAAGAAGTAGATGATTATTCACTCATGTCATTTCCATTTTCTCTTCTTCTGCTTTAACGCATCAACGCTTTTTTCACTGTCGTCCACCCTCACCGCCGTAGTCACCACCAACCTGTCACCCCAGCATCCACCCTTACCACCAAAACCTACAAAACCCACCACTACCCCAACATGCAAAACCACCGACTCAACCTCTTAATCACCACTTTCATGCACCTTCAAACCCATTACGAGTACACCTATAACCACCATAATAACAGACCCCGCCAGTGTCATCTACCCCCACCACCACATTTGTCATCGCCCTGCCACCCCAGCCATCCACCCTTACTGCCACCACCACCCCATCAGAATTATACCTATTACCACAACCTCGCCATCGTCATCCACCCCCTGCAGCTGCCAAATTCCAAGAATCAACTGTCACCACACTGTTGCACCAGTCAGGGCACTGCATCACGCACCACCACGAAACACTGTTGTACCCACCACCGCACCGCCACACCTAGTACCACACCATGACAAGAACCAACTTCACACCCACCCTCCTGATCTAGACCTAAAACTTTATCACAGAGAGAGAACCTGATCATTTATGGCGATTGCAAGATCCCAATCTTGCTAAAGCTTACCTCACATATTTTTTTCTTACGCATTTTTTAAGTACGTTAGTCGGATGAGACTTTGGTTATTTTACCCTCCCTTCACTTATCTCAATAGCAATTGTGTCTCGTCTGTAGGTGGATGAGATACTATCTCTTTGCATCATCCATCGCATAATAGGGAGGGCAACGGGCACTATATATACCTCAAACCCTAGATCCCCTTGCAGAGCTCCATTCCAGCTCCACTCAAGTGAGGTGATTTTATGATCTCATTAGCTTATTGATCTCTAAGTTTTTTAATCTACGAAATATGTACATATTAGAAGTTTGTGCTTATTATTAAGAAGAAAGTGTGTGCAGTTAGCCTATAATCATAATAGCCCTTTACAAGTTGAGGAGTTGCACCTCGCTGATATGATTTTATCTCAATTGATAAAATCATTTTTTTTGTTTGTACTCAAAAGTTTTGATTTGCATATCTCTAGACGACAATCAAGAGTACAAGTACATATGCATACATAGAGCAAAAGGATAAACTACAGAACCTACAGTGTTTTTAACGATAAATTCTCTTGAAAGACGACATGCTAAAACAAATAACATCATATTCATGGAGTTAGTTCCCTTATCTATTTCATCAAAAGTTCAGAAAACTAATATACCTAGTTTAACTTGTTGAGAAGAGGTCAAAGTTCCTTGAGGATATCAGCTACATAGCATAATAGACTACTTATATGGTCTTCACCAGAATCACCTTAGAAATTGGTGAGGGGCCAGATTATTACAGTTGCCAATGAAGTATATTATTCAAGTAGATGAAAAAGTACTTTATTCATTTTTCTAAAAAGGTACATTACTTGGGAGCCTTTCCAACGCACGCCCTCATTTTTATATGTTGGTGGTAATTGTATCCATCCTTCTAAAAATATTTTGAAATCTTTGTGAAATGAAATTCTGTCACTTATTGAAAGCTGCCTGGTTTTGACACCTATTAAGGCTCAAGGAAAAACAGGAAAGAAACAAAAGTAAGATCAGAACTCTCTGGAAATAGCCAAAGGAAAAAAGGCAAATTTGGCTAAAGGTGTATTTTAGAATATGAGAGTACAAAACTCGAAAGATGACTTGGTTGCTCTTATACAATTGACTTTTACTTATTTATTATAGGCATTGACATCCTCAATGGACGGACAAGATTGACTCAATCCTATGGCTGCAATTGTTCTTCTAAAGTTTTCTCTACTTATCTCTAAGTTTCCATACATTTTTATCTATCTCTACAAAGTACACTACACAATTCTGGACTTTTTTCACACATAGACACTCTTTACAGACCGATTTGGCCCAGACATCCCGCGCTTGCAATACAATCAGCCTCAGTGCAAAAAAAAAATAAAATCAACAAGATAACTCATATATGAATTATCTCACCATTTGATTCTCTGAGGCAACATCTCACATACAAACTCTCCCTACTTACGTAAACATAGAGCTACCATATTTTGACCAAATTGACGCAGTTATAATAAAACAATTACATTAAAAAGTTGGTAGACTGAGTAATTTCACTGTATTATTTAAACAAGAACTGAGAACAATCCTATTATTTAATAAGAATGATTGTATTGAAAAAGGCAAATTTGACTAAAGGTGTATTTTAGAATATGAGAGTATAAAACTTGAAAGATGACTTGGGAGCCCTTATACAACTAACACTTACTTATTTATAGGCGTTGACATCCTCAATGGACGGACAAGATTGACCCAATCCTATGGCTGCAATTGTTCTTCTAAAGCTTTCTCTACTTATCTCTTTCCACACACAGACACTCTTTGCAGACCGATTCGGCCCAGTCATCGCGCGTATAGCATTCCAAGCAGCCTTTGCCCAGAAAAAATACAATCACACGATACCTCATATATGAATTATCTCACCATTTGATTCTCTGAGGTAATTTGTTTATGATAATTTCAATCACAATATATGATTAATAAAACAACTAATTATCTCTTAGTCATAATATAAATGTCACTGAAGGCTCTCTTTTAATACTTAGATCAATGCAACTACCATCTAATTGATCACCAAAATATAATTGTGTTTAAGGAGTATTCTACAATGTCCCAAAAGTCAAGTCAGAAGACGAGGTGTTAATCTAGAAGACGGGGTGCATTATGTTCTCTTTGCCTTGTTAAGCACAAAAAGATTTGTACCTCACAGACAAGCTGCATTGTGGCCCTGTTAAGGAGTTGGTGTCAATCTAGAAGACGAGGTGCATTGTGCTCTCTTTGCCTTTTTAAGCACAAAAAGATTCGTGTCTCACAGACAAACTCTCTCTGCGTATGTAAACATGGAGCTACCATATTTTCACCAAATTGACGCAGTTATAATAAAACAATTACATCAAAAAGTTGGCAAACATAATAATTTCACTATATTATGTAAGCAAGAAATAAGAATTATTGAATTAATAATATTTTATGCAAGTATGATAGAGTATATCGACTTGTATTACAATTCAATAAGAAAAACCCGATATTAAAGTTCAAATGAAACGGCAATGTCATACTCCTCCCTCAGTCAAGTAGCACCACCTTCTAATGTAAGCCAATTATTAAGGATGTGTTTGATAAAACTGAAAATTTAAGTGCTGAAGATTTAAAGTGCTAACTTTGTAGAACTGAAAATTCTAAGTTGCTGAATGTTAGGTACTGAAAAAAATTAGAACACGTCTAAAATTTAGGTGCTAATTCACTCCACTATGTTTGATAAATAGAACAACTGAAATCTGAAAACTGTTGAATTTGACACTAATACTCTTTTACTCTATTTTCTGAAACGAAGCAAACTTCTTGGATTGAAGAGACCAAGTTTTAGCGCATCCGTTCACTATCCCATCCCCCGATTCTAGTTGTGTTCTCTACCATAACCATAGAACTCGGCCTCCAGAGTCAACATGGCGGCTTCTATGTGGAAGGCGGCGCAAAGGAGGCCCGAAGGCATAGCTTTGAAACACAAAGAATATTCAAATCAATCACACAATAAGAATTAGCAAATTTTGATAGTCAAAAGTCACATACATACATGAAGTACAACCTCAAATTAAATTAATTAATTTACAATTTGCTCTCGTAAGTTAATCATAAAATATTGATCAGCTTGTCGTGCTTCTGCTCTTATATTTAATGCATTTTATTCTCTCTACAGACTTAGTAAACCTATCAGCAAACTTCTTTCTGCAATGGGACCCCCATCGTCTTTAAATTACTCCACAGGCTTCAGCTTATACAAGTCATCAAATTACTCCACATACTCCAGAATTCTCCATCATGTAATTCTTCTCCCTCGGGGGATGTATTAGACAAGTACACAATTACAGCCCACACGGCACCCAGATAGCATCACTCTATTTTCTTTTCTTTTCTTTTCTTTTTTTTCAGTATACTTGTAAGAAGCTCTGAAACTACAAAATATCTATTTCAATTTCTTTTCTGTTTGCATCAAGAAGGCAAGTTCTTTTATTAGCAAAACAGTAAAACCAATACAAGGGTTAGCAGAACACAGCGAGCAGCCCATAAAAAATTGTTCAATGCATTTCAGTTGTCTCAAACACCTTAGCTCCCGTTACTGTGTGGGAAAAAAATCCTTATGATGCAGAGATGTGTTTGTTGTGTGTCAAGTCAGATGGTTTAGTTCAAATTTTGAGATGGATTATTGAGGAGTGAATGTAGGTATATATATATATATATATATATATATATATATATATATATATATATATATATATATATATATACCTACATTCACTCCTCAATAATCCATCTCAAAATTTGAACTAAACCATCTGACTTGACACACAACAAACACATCTCTGCATCATAAGGATTTTTTTCCCACACAATAACGGGATATATATATATATATATATATGGGAGCTGATCCGTTGAGAGCGCTAGCAAACTGGGTTAAGTTGCTAGCGCGATCTGGCCGTCCACGCGCGATCTGTGGACGGTCCAGATCTTTTTTTTTGTATTTTTTTAAGTCCGTCCGCTACATAATGTAGTGGACAATGTTTTGACAAAAATACCCTCCAGCTCCGTCCGCTACATTATGTAGCGGACAGAGGCGGTACTTTTTTTTTTACTCTTTCTCTCTACTTTGTCTCTCCTTTGTCAGATTAATTTTCAGACATGTTTGATGTCTGCTACATTATGTAGCGGACGACTGTACTGCACTTGTCTTTTCCATCTCAGTCTCCTTCGCTTTCTCTCTTTACTTCTCAGCTCCAAGAATTGGCCTTTTTCCCTCCAGTGCAAAATGTGCAATGCAATACCCAACACCACCGTCACCGACCACCACTGTCTGATCGTCGCCGTCGCCACCAACCACCACAATCCAAACCACAACCAATCAAACTGCTATTGCCCACCCACCATTAAACTGCCATCAACCCACCACCACGATCCAATCGCCCATGCTCCCAATCGCCACAGCTAAACTGTCGCAGCACCCAACCACCATCGTCCAAACCGTCGCCATCAATTTTGCACTCAAACCGTCGCCGGCCGACGAGCTCTTCTCTGACGGCACTGAGACTGTCCAACCCGTGCCATGCCGTCCCATCACCGTCATTACCAGGCAATCGGCGCACCACCAGCTCCAATCGGCGCACCACCAGCGCCAATCGGCCCAACCACCAGTGCTCTCAACACAGTTTTTGACAGGCCCAGGCACCACGAAACCACCGCCGTCACTGTGAAGCTGCCGGAGCAGCAATACAAACACAATAACTCAACCTTTCAACAAAAAAAAGGAGAAAGAGAAGAGAATTAGGCAATGGCGGCATCCTCGTCGCTAGGGCGGAGTTGTACATGAAGCAGGCACGTGGTGGGGGCGCGTCTTCGTGGGAGCGTTGGCTGTGGTGGTCGAAGCTCGGGGAGGAGGCGAAGGCCTTTGCTGTGGCGACGCCGGAGTCGAGCTCGGCCGTGTTGTGGGCCGTTATCGTTGATACAAGGAGGATGGAGAGAGAGAGAGAAGAAAAAGAAGAAGAAAGGAGAGAAGATGAGGTCAGACATGTCAGATAAAAAGGTAAAAAATGTAAAAAATGTCGTCCGTGATACTATGTCACGGACTGCTTTTTTTTGACATGCGTCAGGGCCTGTCAGTCGTCCGCGATACTATGTCGCGGACGGCATGGAGGGGCAAAAGGGTAAAAAAATCCGTCCGCGAAATAGTGTCGCGGACGACTGACAGTTTTTGAAAAAGGCGCGATCTGGACCGTCCATCTTTCAGGATGGACGGCCCAGATCGCGCTAGCAAATACTCCATTTTGCTAGCGCTATCAATGGATCAGCTCCCTATATATATATATATATATTATCCACTCAACCGCAACACTTTGTTGCGGTTAGTTTTCTTCTTCCTACCCCCAACCCCCCCACCCCCCAACCGCAACACTTTGTTGCGGTTGGTTATCTTTCACTTTTTTTTTCTTTTCTATTACGTTTCGTGGCCCCCACCCCCAACCGCAACACTTTGTTGCGGTTGGTTTTCTTCTTCCCACCCCCCACCAACTGCAACAAAGTGTTGCGGTTGGTTATCCCCCCCTTTTTTTACCCCCCAACCGCAACACTTTATTGCGGTTGTCCTTCCCTTCCCCTGCCTGCCACGTGGCCAAACCGCAACAAAGTGTTGTGGTTGCCCTGCCACGTGGCGTCAAAATTTAAAATTTTTACAAATTTATAGAAAATAGCTAGAGCTAAATTTTGTCAAAGTGCAAAAAATAGACCATAGTTATTTTTAAAAGATCTATATCGGGGAAAAATTTTAGATTTTTTCGAAGACTGAAAAGGGGTCAATTGATACGGGGAACCTTGTAACTTTGCAGTGTAATTTAAAATATCAAGCTAGTGTGATTTCGCGCGAAACTTTTATGAGAACCCTAGGATGTTGGGAAGTTCCATTTCCCAGGAATTTGAGCCATTCCAAAGTCGTTAGCTATTTTTTTTGGCCGAACGGATTTTTAAGCGCTCGATCCGGACACCGGTTAGGAATTTTTGGGCGAAAAATCCTAAAAAATACTTTTTAGATCAAGAATGAATTCAAAAAGCTTAAAATAGCATTCCAAAGCACTTTTGAGATTTTTCGATGCCAGGGGCATTTTGGTAATTTGCCACCCCAGAGAGGGGTATTTGGTAATTCTACAATGTTAAGTTTTTCAAACGACTTTTTAGTCCAGAAATATAAGTAAAACACCTGAAATGTTGTTTTGAAGCTGATTTGGGGGCGTTAGGGTGATAATGAAACCCCGGGGGCATTTCGGTAATTTGCCGCTCATCGGGGGCATTTCGGTAACTTCTGAAATGCCCCCACCCCCCAGCTGTCCTTTACCCCAAACCGCAACAAAGTGTTACAGTTTCCCCCCCCCCCCTTCCTCTGCCTACCACGTGGCCATCCCCCCTTCCCCTGCCTGCCACGTGGCCATTGCAGTCCCCCCAGCCCCCTTGCCCAAACCGAAAAATAAAAATTATATCATTCTCAACAAGTCATAGAATTAAATAAAATAAAAATTACTTCCTCCAGTTGTGTGGAAAATTTACAATGACAGAAAATTACCAAAATACCCCCGATGAGAGGCAAATTACCGAAGTGTTGCGGTTTGGGCAGGGGGCTGGGGGGACCGCAATGGCCACGTGGGGTTTCCTATGAATGGCCTATTCGGGCACACTTTAAGGCCCAATTCATAACTTTCGAAAAATTACGCAATTTTTCTGAAAATATGAATTGGGCCCTAAAGTGTGCCCGAATAGGCCATTCATAGGAAACCCCTCGTGGCCATTGCAGTCCCCCCAGCCCCCTGCCCAAACCGCAACACTTCGGTAATTTGCCTCTCATCGGGTGTCTCGTTTTTTGCCGAAATTCATACAAATGGGCTAACTAGTGTGCCTAAGATGTAATGATAAAAAAAAAGTGACAAAAAAAATTACGCAATTTTTCGAAAGCTATGAATTGGGCCCTAAAGTGTGCCCGAATAGGCCATTCATAGGAAATTCCAAAAAATAATGTGTCTCGTTTTTTACCGAAATTCATACAAATGGGCTAACTAGCGTGCCTAAGATGCAATGAGCAAAAAAAAAGTGACAAACAAATTACGCAATTTTTCAAAAGTTATGAATTGGGCCCTAAAATAAAAATTACTTCCTCCAGTTGTGTGAAAAATTTACAATGATAGAAAAATTACCAAAATACCCCCGATGAGCGGCAAATTATCGAAGTGTTGCGGTTTGGGGGGGGATGGGGGACCGCAATGGCCACGTGGCAGGCAGGGGAAAGGGGGATGGCCACGTGGTAGGCAGGGGAGGGGGAACCGCAACACTTTGTTGCGGTTTGGGGTAAAGGACAGCTGGGGGGTGGGGGCATTTCGGAAGTTACTGAAATGCCCTCGATGAGCGGTAAATTACAGAAATGCCCCCGGGGGTTCATTATCACCCTAACGCCCCCAAATCAGCTTCAAAACAACCTTTCAGATGTTTTACTTATATTTCTGGACTAAAAAGTCATTTGAAAAACTTAATATTGTAGAATTACCAAATACCCCTCTCGGGGTGGCAAATTACCAAAATGCCCCCTGGCATCGAAAAATCTCAAAAGTGCTTTGGAATGCTATTTTAAGCTTCCTGAATTCATTCTTGATCTAAAAAGTATTTTTCGGGATTTTTCGCCCAAAAATCCCGAACCGGTGTCCGGATCGAGCGCTTAAAAGCCCGTTCGGCCAAAAAAATAGCTAACGACTTTGGAATGGCTCAAATTCCTAGGAAATGGAACTTCCCAACATCCTAGGGTTCTCATAAAAGTTTCGCGTGAAATCATGCTAGCTTGATATTTTAAATTACACTGCAAAGTTACAAGGTTCCCCGTATCAGTTGACCCCTTTCCAGTCTTTGGAAAAATTTGAAATTTTTCCTTGATATAGATCTTTTAAAAATAACTAGGGTCTATTTTTTGCACTTTGGCAAAATCTAGCTCTAACTATTTTTTATAAATTTGTAAAAATTTCAAATTTTGACACCACGTGGCAGGGCAACCACAACACTTTGTTGCGGTTTGGCCACGTGGCAGGCAGGGGAAGGGAAGGACAACTGCAACAAAGTGTTGCGGTTGGGGGGGGGGGGTGGGGGCCATGAAAAGTAGGAAAAAAATAAAAAAAAAGGGGGGGATAACCAACCGCAACACTTTGTTGCGATTGGAGGGGGGTGGGGGTTGGGGGGTGAGGGGTAGGAAGAAGAAAACCAACCGCAACAAAGTGTTGCGGTTGGGGGGTGGGGGCCACGAAACGTAATAGAAAAGAAAAAAAAAGTGAAAGATAACCAACCGCAACAAAGTGTTGCGGTTGGGGGGTTGGGGGGTAGGGGTAGGAAGAAGAAAACCAACCGCAACAAAGTGTTGCGGTTGGGTAGATAATATTCTCTAGGGGATGTGGATCGGCCCCCATATATATATATATATATATATATATATATATATATATATATGTGTGTGTGTGTGTGTGTGTGTATGTGTGTGTGTGTGAAAAATGCATTGCAGTGGTAACAGCATTTCCAAACTAAAAGTAACTTGCTGCTTTCTTTCGACAAAATTTTCCAGAAAAAGGAGATGGAAGAGTTGCCAAGAATGTTCCTGGCAACGCGCAACAAGTATTTGCACCCAAAAGATCCATGGAACTTACCAAGAGCACACGTTTAACAAGTCATTACCGATGAACTCTACTTCAACTTGACTTTGACTTTTATATTTCACTTTGATTTTGGATAAGTAACTCCCAAAACATACAGTAATTAGACTAGTACTGTGAAGCCAAGTACTACTTCAATCCTCAGCCTGAATTTTTTCTCATAGGAACTGCAGTTAGGCTCTCCATGGTTTCTCTTGGTTTGAGCGAAATGGGTCTGGGAGAAATGAAATTTGATTTCCTTACGTAGTTTTAATCAGCTGTAACAGAACCAAGGTTATAGGCTCCCCAACTCCCCATTTCAGAAAAAATTCCTACCAGAGCCAAGGTTCAAGCTACTCTCCACTCTCCACCAACCACCACTCCTCTCGCCTCTTCTGCTACAATAAAAATGGCTTGCAATTTTATATCAGAAATCTCTACTCCATGGGCAACAAATTCAAATTCCTATAGCTTGTTATGGTGACCACCATCGCTACCCAACTTCCCTTTAACACTTTTCTAAAAAAACGCGGCATCGCTTCTATCCGGGTTTATCGTGTTGTCGCAAACCTGCCGTCAAAGGATAGGCATCAATAGCCCATTTTCTTTCTATTCGCCTGGAATCTGATATTGCTATTCGCTACCAGAAAAATCGCAGCAACGCCTTCCTAACTGCCAATTCCGACCAAAAAGCAAACGACCTCTGCAGTTCCTCCCATCTGTGTATCCTAATTTAGGGTTTTCTTTTTCTGGGTAAATTCAGATGCTATTGCTACGACTGATTTTTCCAAGATCATATTCATGCAATTATGGTTGGAATACAGTGAGAAGAAATGTTACTTCGGGCCAATCAGGAGGAAGAAGGAGAGGAGGCAGCGAATAAGATCGGGAAGAAGGGGCGGCAGATAATGAAGGACCGAGGGCAAATTCGTCACTTAAGGTTTAAATATTTTAAAGACCTGCTGTTGAGGATGTTCGGTGATAAGTAATAACTAACTATTTTTTTTGATTGAAAAAAGGATGGACCGTAAGGTTCTAATCCAACCGGCAAGGAGTAATGCGCCTCGGGACCTACAAGGTTGCCACATACATCTGAGCTCTCGATTCCCGCACCTATGTCGGGGCCGAAGCTCACAAGGACCCGTGTGTGGAGCACATGCAGGGCGAGGACGTAAGTTTGCCACCAACAAGTGCGGGGCAGGATTCGAACCCAGGTGAGAAACTTGGATTGGGATCCTGGGGACCGCTGAACCAACCCTTGTTGGCAAGTAATAACTATGGATGACTTAAAATATTGTGTATTAATGAACTCATCATTTATTATATTAAATGGTAAAAAAAAAGTGCGTTACCAAATGTATTTAATTTGAAATCATTAAAAATTTTCAATTTTAAGTATTGAATTGCAATATTAAACACACCCTAACACAAGAAATCTGAGTCAGGTGTAGAATAGCATGCATGAAGGGAGGAGAGCAAGCTCAAATTACACTTTGAGAAATGTGATATCGTAAGTTGAATATGCGTCCTAGGCACGATGCTTGATTACCGTGACCTGAAGCTTTTAACACCGATACCCATTTCTTTATTGTTTTCATCAATATAAACTCTATGTTTACAACCCAAAAGTTGTTACATCTGCAACGATTGAAAAGAAAACTGATAAGGAGGACAAAAGCTTCTTACTCTAAATTTATTGGGGACGACACTAACATAGAAAGATTTTATGTATATCTAGCATAGCTTGGTCAAACATAATCTCATTCCTACATTTCCAACTAACTAGTATGCTATTAGATAGAATTGTCCGTGTCAAAGAGATGATCCAAGAAGTTAGTCAATCAATAATTTCCCAAGACTAGTTCTATCATTAGCCTCAGGAATAGTTATACAATGGGCTGACTAGACTGAAGAAAGACATGGGCATTCAAAAAGAGATGGAAAACAGTTTCTAAGCTATTAGTACACAAAACACACCATTGGCTATGGCTAATCCCTAAACGATGAAAAGATGTAGGTAAGGGAGATCTATCAAGAAGATTTTATCAGAGGAGCACTTGGATTTTGAAAAGCATATTTAGAGACTACAAAGTTTTCCAAATGGTGCCAAGGAAATGGCTCCGCAACATACGTGAAGATGCCAAAAATAATGCAGTCTGAGTCAAAAGCTAAGTAAGATTATGTGGATCAGAGCAAGGGCAGAGACTAAGGCTTCCAAGATAGAGCCTAAGAAATGGTAGTACTGGGAAGGCCAGGGCACACAGTGACTACGTGATGACAGTCAATTGTCTAATGCTTAGGTCCAAAGTCAAGATCTAGAGTCGAGGTCCAAAATCAAGGTCTTTAAGTCAAGAGTTTTTCTCTCTTTAGAATTCTCTAACTCTAGGGTTTTAAGTGATATAGTTACATATGCAAATGAATTCTATTCTCTTAAGAATGAACTCTCTAGTCCATTACTTATATAAGAGTTGGAAAAAATCACGTGACGCTTCTTCTGAGTGACACCATGTCTAAAGGTGCCATAAATGCCAGTGCTTTTTGGAATATCAAATTGCATATTTGATCTGCCTATCCTGCATAGCTTCGCTCTGTTTGTCCAGGAAGATTGGCTCGCATAGCACCAATATGGCCAGAGCATACTAGATATGAGGATTCCTTCTCTCCCAGTAGGCGAGTCCTCTAGAACACTACCTCAGCCTGACGACTCCTCCCAGACACTACCTCGACATGTCGGGTAGGCAACTCTTTCGGTACACTAACTCCACCTGCTGGGTAGGTGACTAGGACACTACATTGACGCACTCCAAGTGCTTTCGCACAAGGACTCATCGCGTGATAGGCGATTGCTCTAGGATACTATCTTTGCCAGGGTGCCTATGTGACTAGCACGCGTGCTCCAGCATCAGGGGCTCTTTATCAGCACCCTAAGGACCATGGGGTCACTCCGAGAAGGGAGAAGGTCTTTGGAGAGCACATATCGTAGTCCGCTTTGTAGTTAAGCATTGGGTCTTTCCCTCTGTTGTAAGGTTATTTACATCTCTCGACCTCCCTATGCGACTCAGTAAGGACTTTGGACTGGTTGCTCGCATAACGTCAGTGTTTCCCGATAGAGTCACTTGGCCTAAGGGATGCTTGAACATTCTAAAGAAAGCTATTGCTAACTAGCATGCATGGGCACAATGAGGTATATGCGGTGCTAGGGGCACGATGATAGTGGATGGGCGCGATCGAGGGAAGCAGTAACGTGGGTACATATAGTAGGAGTTGGCATTCGGGCACGATTCGGTGTTGCGGTGCTTGAGTATGGCAATGATCTCAGTACCGAGGGCACATAGCGTTAGGGTGCTATCTAGTTAAACGACGCTCGGGCATTACGATTGTAGTTGTGTCGCTTGCATGTAATGTAGAGATGATGCTTGGGCGAGGCGACAGAGGTCATGAAATAAGGAGCCCCCAAGGACATGAGAGTCCATGGGGGAGGCAAGAAGCCCCCATAGAGAAAAGAGGCTAAGGAAAGAGGTAAGGAGCCTCCAAAGAGAGTATCCCCCAAGGAGAGGAAAGACTAAGGGGAGCAAGGATCCCCCAAGGAGAGGATGGAGCAATAAGCCCCCGTGAATAGGAAAAACTAAAGAGAAAGGACATGGAGCCTTCAAGGAAGGGCTCTGGCCGACCTCCCTATGCAATGGGAAGGCACGGCACATGACTTGGAGCATGTCCTAAGAGTTGACCAAATTGTAGCGTTGAACTTTAGCCCGTTGAATATTTATTTACGTATCACGACAAGAATCAGGAGCGGTCAAAGGTGCATAGCCAAGATAGGCTAGCAACACTAAGTTTCTGGAAGAATTGAGGCTGCAAGACTAGAGATACAAGACATGAGGCTTTTAAAATTATCAGCTTTTTTACCCTTGCAAGTACAAAAATAGAAGCCATTTTTGAAAGTGAGGCCCATCCCATAAAGAAGATAGTGCATAGTTGGTTTATTATAATGATTACAAGACTTCCTCTATATATGTACATACTATTAAAATATAATGAGGTTCCCAAGTATACACTACAAGAAAAAGCCCTTTTCCAACAAATTTTTAGCGACGGACCATAATCCGTTACTAAAAGGTAGATTTATCGACGGAATAAAAATCCGTCGCTAAAAGGTAGATTTATCGACGGAATAAAAATTCGTCGCTAAAAACTTTTAACGATAGTCCTTATGTGGATAAATAGTTCTACCGACGATGTTTTACCAACGATTGTTTAGCGACGGATGTATCGACGCTAAAAGATTTTTAAAAATTTCCTATTTTTGGCCTTTTTTTAAAATTTAGTAAAAACATTTTAGCGATGGAAATGTTACGTTGCTAAAACTTATGTCGCTAAAACGTCCATCGCTAGAAGCCATGACTTAAGCGATGGACTTTTAGCGACGGAATATATCCGTCGCTAAAAGTTTTGTTACAAAAAAAAACTCATTTCTCTCTCCCCGTCTCTCTCTCTCTCTCTCTCTCTCTCTCTCTCTCTCTCTCTCTCTCTCTCTTCAGTTCTCACCCCTGATTTCTTCCCCCAACACCCCCCCCTCCGGCGACAACCCCCCCCCCCCCAAACAGCCCCCCACAACGGCTCCCACCCCCCACCGACAGCCTTCGACGATGCCATTCCTCTGCGACGATTTCTTCCCCCGGCGATCCCCCCTCCGGCAACAAACCACATTAACTCCTACTTTAGCTCCCCACGACGCCCTTCATGACTACTGCTCTTGTGCAAATTAGGGCTCTACCACCGCTACCAGTATGTCCAGTTTACCCTAATTTTTGTTTAATGTATGTGTTTAACTGTTAACGTATAGTTACATGTACATACAGAAGATTATGCATTGGTTTGGGCATTCATGAAGGAATGTTAAGTTGTTGATTGATTGAAGATTTTAGGCTGTTAATTGAGCATTTTAGATTATTAGATTGAGCATTTGAGATTGTTGATTGAGATTTGTGACCTAATTGGATTGAGATATGTAACTTAATTTCATTTTTCATAGTTAATTGAATATCAAATTAGGTAATAAAACATTCATTTTCATTTAGGAAACACCATTATATTGGTGTTCAGCTTGCCTGGAAATTGATTAAATAGGGATTGTTTACAGTCTATTCAGACTCATTTTAGTTTAAACGTCAATATGGCACCTAATGTGCATCTTTCTCAAGTAAACCAAAATTAACTAATTGCACATCACATTAGGTAATTAAAAATCCAATATAGTTGCTTACGAGTTAGGTTATTGTTCAAACTTGCCACTAGAATTCTCCATGTACGTGAGCCTGAGCCTATTTGGTCATTTAGTTTTAAGATTGGGAGGTTGAAATGTTTTCTTAGTTCCTTATAAATGAAATGTTTTTTTAGTTGCTTAGTATCAAATCATGCTGAAATTTTGCTACGTGGTTCTAGAATAATGTTTATGAGTTGTAAAACTAATATGACCGCCTTGATCTCGCAAGCATTTCTAATTTACTTTTTTGGCATTTTGTGTCTATCAATTTCATGACTACGGCCCATTTCTATGAATGTCGCTTCAATTCCATGAATGTCGCTTCAATTCCAAGTTTCACATGCTCTAATTACTTATGTTGTTGCTCTAGCTGTTGATTGTATTAATCCTGGTTCACCCTAATTAAACTTAGATAACCCCGATCAATCCTAATTAACCTCGGTTAACTGTAAATATCTCTGATTCACCTTAATTAACCCTAAGTAACCCTGACTAAACCTAGATAACCCTTCTTAATCCTAAGTAAAAATAATTAATGATGATTAACCCTAAGTAAAAATAATTAACCCTAATAAGCCCCGATTAAACCTTCATTAACCCCAATTAACCCCTAACACATCCCTAACTAACCACGGTTAACTATAATTAACCCTAATTAACCCTGCTTCACCCTAATTAAACCTAGTTAAATCTGATCATTCATAATTAACTCTAATTAATTGTAATTAAGTCTGGTTCACCCTAATTAAAAAATTAACTATTATTAAACCTAAATAACCCTGATTAACTCTAAGTAAACGTAATTAACCCTGATTAATCCTAATTAACCCTAGCTAAACTCTAATTTAACCCTATTAATATATTCCTAATTATCCTAAATACTATCTAACCCTAACTATATACGTAAACACTGGACTCAATCACAGGTGGGACAATATCAACTCTACGAATGAACTCAACGAATTCTAAGGTGCCTCAATCCTAATTGACCCTAATTAATTAGCACATTAACTCTAATTAATTTTAATTAACTCATACTTAAGCCCTAATTAATAATAAATCAACCTAATTAAACCCAATTAACTTTAGTTAACCCTATTTAGG
Source organism: Escallonia herrerae (assembly GCA_033070095.1). Classification (NCBI taxonomy): domain Eukaryota; kingdom Viridiplantae; phylum Streptophyta; class Magnoliopsida; order Escalloniales; family Escalloniaceae; genus Escallonia; species Escallonia herrerae. Next base: position 128,823 of record JAVXUP010002212.1, on the reverse strand, counting down.
TCGAATTATCCCTCATTAGTATTAACCCTATTTAGCTTGAATTAGCCTTAGTCAGCCCTAATTAACCTTAATTTATTGTTAATTTAATCTATATTTAGCCCTAATCATCGCTGATTAACCTAATTAAATCATGATTATCATGATAAGTCCTAGACAAATCCTAATTAAACCCAACTAGAGTAATTAACTGCAATATGTTCTAATTAGGCTCAACTAGCCGTAAGTAACTCGAATTAATCCCTGAATAACACTAATTGAGTCTAATTCAACACAATTAATAATTATCAACTCTAAATAGCTCGAATTGTCCTAATTGCCCCTAATTAACATATTAATTCAGAATTTTCACCTTAATTAGCTTTATCTATTTAGGTTTGGTACAAAATCATTTGGTTATAGTGAACTTGAGTAAAGAAATTAAATCATCATTCATAAATCCTTTAATATCTAACGATCCACAAAATCTGGATTCTTAAGCGAACCCGGTGCTTTTGGTTGGTAAGTTATGGACTCAAAAATTTCCCTTTGCGCGTCATGTTGAACCATCTCGTCTAAGATCTTATCTTCCAAGACTTCAGATAACACTTTTGGCTCGCAACTCTCCATGTCTGTAGAAGATAAGACTTTCTGAGATAAAAGGTCTTTCTCAGCCTGTCCCAGATATTTCCTGCCCTCCATTGTTCTGAGGTAATTAGATAGTATATATACACAGTTTTCTTCTGACTAATCCTGATCCTGTATGCCTGACATATGGCTTGCCTTTCAACTGATAGGTTCCAACCAATATCAAGCAAAACAACTTTCGACTCCCCAACCAGGGCCTATTAGGGCTAATTCGAGCTAAATAGGGTTAAAGCTAATGAGGGCTAATTCGAGTTAAATGAGGTTTGAAAGGCAAGTTATGTGGGGCATAAATTTGGTTGGGGCGTCGAGATTTGTATTGCTTGATATTGGTTGCAATTCATCAGTTGAAAGGCAAGCCATATGTCGGGCATACAAGATCAGTCTGAAGAAAACTGTGTGCATTTATCATCTAATTACCTCAGGAACAGTGGAGGGCATGAAATGTCTGCAACAGGCTGAGAAAGATCTTTTGTCTCAGAAAGTCTTCTATTCTATAGACATGGAGAGTTGCGAGCCAAAATCGTTATTTGAAGTTCCGGGAGATAAGATCTTAGACGAGATGGTTCAACATTACGAGCTAAGTGAAAATTTTGAGTCAATTACTTACCAACCAAAAGCACCGGGTTTACTTGAGAATCCCGATTTGGTGGATCGTTAGATATTAAAGGATTTATGAATGATGATTTAATTTCTTTACTCAAGTTCACTATAACCAAATGATTTTGTACGAACCTAAATAGATAATAGTTAATTAAGGTGAAAATGTCGAGTTAATGCATTAATTAAGGGCAATTAGATTAATTTGAGCTATTAAGTGTTGATTACAGTTATTTGCATTTAATTAGATTCAATTAGTGTTATTTAAGGATTAATTCGGACTAATTTGGGCTACTTAGGGCTAGTTGAGCCTAATTAGAACATATTACAGTTAATTAACCTAATTGGATTTAATTAGGGTTTGTCTACGATTTATCAGGACAATCAGGATTTAATTAGGTTAATCGGCGATGATTAGGGCTAATTAGAGATTAAATTAACGATAAATTATGGTTAATCATTTTAATTAGGGCTAATAGGAGTTAGTTGGGTTTAGTTAGGAATAATTACTATAGATTAGAATTTAATTAGGGTTAATCAGTTTTAATTAGGCCACATACGCGGCCTCCCCAGTATAACTGCACGTGCCGTGATAAGAGCGTCCCCACCCCCCGCTGCATCTCCACAGACATAGACACCGACCGTGGAGTGCTCGTCGTTACATGAGACGAGGTCCATCGCATTGCTGTAGAGGATTATAGAAGGATCACGGCGCATAAACAGGTACAACCACTATATATGTTTAATTAGTGAACACTGTACGATTGTTATCGAGATTAATGCGTTTGTACCTTTACATGCAAGGTACTGCTACTGGATATGCAGAGTCGGACCTGGATCATAGTGCCCCCATGGACGAGGACGATTAGCAGGACCCATGAGATCCGGGACTCGCCGAACCCTGATTAGCCCTTCCCCTCCTAACTCTTTGTATCTCGTTCCAGTGCAACACCCCCCCCCCCCCCGACTTGTACTCCCCTCCCTTACTTTATTAATGTGCCCCGCTCCAGTGCCCTTTTGAATTTTATAGTCATTTTATTGTTGGATTGTTGTTGTCGGATTGTGATTACCGGTTTAGGTATTAAAAAAATTTAAATTAGTTTGACTTTTAGCGACGGACTTTATTTCGTCGCTAAAAGTATAACTAATTTTAAAGGAACGACTTTTTCGACAGAATTTCCGTCGCTAAAGATTTAAACGACAAACGTTTAGCGACATAATTTTGTCTCTAAATATTTTACATAATAAATTATTACTGAAAAAAGAAAATATATTAAAATACAGAAAATAGAATTAGCGACGGAATATCCGTCGGAAATTATATCTGTACATTCGTCGTTGAAGGTGGATTTTAGGCGACAGATTGAAAAAATTCATTGCAAAACTTTTAGAGACGGGATTTTAGGCGACTGAGTTTTAGCGACGGGTTGTCTGTCGCTAAAACTCTTTGCCGACTGATAACGGACTTTTAGCGACGGAATTATCTGTCGCTAATAGTTCTTTTTCTTGTAGTGATGTATATAATATTAATTGTAATGTCATTTTTCTTTTAATCTCATATGTTATTTTTGTCTACAAGATATATGGAGTTATTTTGTTTATCAGAGAGTTTTCAAGGAAAAACTGCAAAAAAAGAATAAAAATAAAACTAATTTAGCTTTACTTATGTTTTCAACAAAAAATTTTAGAAGGCCTGTTGTGAGTTGAACACCTTTGGCGACTGATGTGGAACTCAAATGAAAAAAGTTAGAACTCAAATATCACCTCCGTTGCTTCTTGAACAGTGGCGGCATTAAAAGCCACCCCTTCTACCAAAAGAATATCAGCAAATAGCTGATGTGTGGAGAGACCCTAATACATCATTCTGAAAGCCAGGTCTGAGTATTGCGTTCATGCTTATTGCTTGAACAGCCAACCCCACTGATTGACCTCAAAGATGACTTCTTAAGGGCATCGTAAACCAAAACGCATATCTTAGTTCCTCCCCACATGTTATCATCCATTCATATTGGTAGACAGAACAGAACAGTATCTACTACTCTGGCAGTCTTCTTCTCTTATTAGTATGAGATTTTTTTCTTCTGTTACTGCAAATGATTGTGGTAGTTCAAGCTGGATTTTGTAGCCTTTTTTTCCTCCTCTTTGGTGTTCTAGATTTTATACACCGGTTGACACCAAAAAGAAAAGACTGGAGAGGGGAACAAGGTAACTACATTTGTCAATTCTTTCATATATGATCAAACACTGGAGAAGTAGACAAAATCAAATGTTTGACCAGATTTACAGTGCAGACGAAGATGCCAATGAACAACCAAGTTATCAGATCTCACTAGGAATGTCAAGGTTCAATAGAGAATTTCCATGACCACTTTCAAATCTACAAAACCACAAAACTGTCTCAACTATTAACAAGTGTACATACACGTTCCCTCAAATAGCACTTCATGGCTCTGCATTAACCAACAACACCCCCCACCCCCAAAATACACCTGTTCCGACAAGCAAAGTTACCTCGTTGCAAGTTCGACAAAAAGCTCCCAGCTCTGCTTGACTTGGTTTCTCGAGCCTTTGACAAGGATAATGTCCCAACATGGGCTATCATCAGATGTCAGAGTGCCTCATGGCCAACAAAACAAAGTGAAAAACTCTGTAGATCAAATCACTAATACGGTACGGTGCGTATCGTCATCCATACAGTGCATACTAATATATAACGAGTAAGCGAGGGGAGGAAAGTACAGACAGCTCGAATCAAGAAGAAAAGTAAAAAGTGTCTCACGGCTGCTGCCGCCACTCCTGGATTGCAGATCGTAGAGCGTGATTGGGCAGAAGATTGGAGTTTGCAAGCTTGAGGTTTGTCATGGGGGAAGTATCATGGCCGCTATCAAGCCATCCTTTTAGAGCCTCTGCTTCGTAGGTAAATCCATCAGCTGCAACTACAGGATCTTGCATAACTTCCTGCAGTCAGCATAACGATGTAAACAAATGTTGACTGATGCCTTAAAACCATATATTTGACACGGAGTTTGCTGGGAACAAAATAAACCTTACATCGGAAACCAAACCAGTCTCAGGAAAGTAGGGGTCATATGAAATAAACAAAATCAAGGCAAAATGATGCGCTGGGGGTAACTCATGTTTCTCTTGTATGCTTTAGCGAGTTTTTTAAGATACTGGCAGCACATCTTGTGTGGTGCTACAAAATCCAAACCAAAAGCCAAATTTACTGAAGGGTTGAAAAATCTGGACTGCATGCGACACTTAAGCCTGCGCCCGCATGTGTCACCAAGCTCCCAGTGATTCTCTAGGTGTAAAAGGGTGTTTGGCATTCCCAGGCTATGTTACATGGACTCGGTACAAGTGTCCGGATCGGATACGTGTCCAAGTGTCAGACTCGTCTAATTTTGAAAACGCAAGACACGGGAATACGACAAAATATTCATATTTACTATTGTTTTTTAGTTATTTTGAAGGCAAAAAGGTATTTTATGTGATGCATTTAATTTTAATTGACAACTTATCTCTACTCAAAACAACTACTAATTAAACAAAAGACTATAAGATAGTATCATAATGACATATCTTATGAGATGTGTCGGACACATATCCCATATCCATGTCCAAGTGTCGAGTGTCCGACACGAGTACTTCACGCAAAACCAAAGAGTCCATGTAACATAGTTCCCAAGATAAACGTCAGCTAATTGCCCAGGACAATCAAGATATTTTGAAGTCAAATACAAATGTCCGGCCAAGGATGACCTGGCAACCAACTAGGCAACTGCCCAGAAATAATGGTATCTGCCGAAAAGTTTCTTTCTGGGGGGCATTTTTCCTATACCAAGTGCCTAGCCAAGGCTTACGGTAACGATGGTTCAAACCTGAGTATACTAATACCCATTCCACCCTAGTATCCCGTGTATTGGTACTTCATACTTGCAACCCAAACCATGGTAATCTGGGGTACTGGTACTCCCAATCTAGCGAACCATCAACTATGTAGGCCCAGTTCTCATAAAATTGCGCTCTACTTAATATACACCTAATAATTCTAATAAACTAAGTACATAATTTTATTTTTTTTGTCAAGACAAATAAGTCTATAGTTGTATATTCTCTATTGTTCCTATCACGTTTCTTGTCAAGAAAAATGATATTCAAATCTTTGTCTGCAATTTTACACAACAATGTTGTATTCCTACAGAGTGAACCACCAAAGAATAGATCCATAGCAAACCGCGATCCGAAATAGCAAACGAATAAGCCTACACCCCCCCCCCCCCCCCCCGGTACCGCATACCTACACATTGATGCACCACGTACCTAGGTTGAACTAGGTGACGGTTCAAATGTGTTAATGAATTAACTTTGGTGACATTGCCTAGTAAAAGCCCAACATTTACCAGATGCTCGCACAGTGGGACGTTTTGCTTGAAACAATCATCTTATAGCTGGTTTATCCAAGAAAATTTTGGGGGAGAGACTCATGCTATGTACATAAGATATTATAGAACCAAAAACGCATTTGTGAACCAACCTGGAAAATGGGGCAAACAAAATAGGCGGAATCTGGCAACGCTCATCTGAACCCAACCGAAATGACGAGGCCCCACATGAAACTCTCATTGGTTCAAGGACCCTCCAGACCTCCGCCTCCAGACCTCCGCCACAAGGTCTGGTCTGATCCTACGGTTCACGTCACAGCAACTCATGGCCAAGTGAGCCAACTGTTTGGCCTGCACAAATGGCCAGTCCCCCGCTGTAGCATCCAGCAGGTTTTTTAAGTTTCCATTATCTAATGCACTTTGCACTTCCTTCACTATTCCCAAGACTGGCCTTCCAGTCAACAATCTTAGTAATATAACTCCAAAAGAGTATACATCTGACTTTGAAGTAAGCTCTCCCGTTGAAAGGAACTCAGGGTCGATGTATGCAAAAGTGCCCTTTGGGTCAGTTCTGCAACACAGTGTCGTGTTGTTGCTTGAAAAGTCTTGAGAAAGAACACGACAAATTCCAAAGTCACCGAGTTTACACACACAGTGGGCATCAAGGAGAACATTAGCAGGTTTCAAATCACCATGTATTACGCTGTGAGGACTGCAAGAATGAAGAAAAATAAGAGCAGAACAAAGCTCTGCGGCGATACGTATTCGAGTTTGCCAAGATAGAGGGGGAGTGTTGTCCCTGCAGTTGAGACGATCTTCAAGGCTTCCATTAGGAAGATACTCGTAGACCAGAATCCAAGCTTCTGGGCATGCTCCTATCAGAGTGACGAGGTTCGGATGCCTTAACTTACTCAACATATTGACCTGAAATTACAAAGATATCATAAAGATTCAGATACTTTTTTCTCTCACGAGGAAAAATGCATAAATTGATATTTTTTTCATGCGGTACTAGAACTTGCGACGCCAATAAAAAACGTACTCCAAAAAACACTGCAGCAGGAAAATCCATAAATAACTCGTCTACCAAAAGAAAATTAATCTAGATGCAGCATTTTTTTCTCGTGTCTGCTTCTCACGTAATAATACTAACAAACTAAAAACGTAAGCGGAAACATAAAAAACAAATTTTGGTTTTGCTTCACATGAAGGCAGCCAATATGAAATATATCCAAAATCCGAAAAAAATGAAGTCATATGCCAGTACCAGCAATGGCCAGTACTTGTAATAGATATGCCCAACCGGTAGTACAGAAGAAAACGTGTAGAAGGGAGAAGCAGCGGAGGAAGGGTAAGAAAAAGGAGAAACCACAGATCAGATTCTTACAGGGAGAAAAAAAGCCCAAGGGTTGGGTGATTAAAGAAAGAGAGAGATAGGAACAGTAATCTCAACATTTTGATATAAATTTATCTTTTCAAGGCAAACCACTAACTGAACAGGAATATAGTAATTAGCGAAGTAACAAATTATCAACTAGATAAAACGAGCTTTAATAACTCAAGGACTGAGGATTTAGGGGTTTTAGGCCTATAACAACCTAGGAAGCACGGACACCCCTCCTAGGGGGAGGTATGATGTCCTAAACGGACGGACACCCCGACACCCTCCGGACACCGCCCGACACGTGTCGGACACCGCCAATCGGTGTCCGATTTTTTTTTTTTTTTTAATTTTCCGACACCGTGTCGGACACTTCGTCGAGAAGTGTCGGACACGGCAATGTGCAGTGTCGGACAGTTTGGGGCAACTTTGGAATTTTTGGAACTAATTTCAGGGGTCAAACAAATTGTGCCCTAAATCCCTAAATCCCCAATCTGAAAAATAACACCATCTGCAATACTTACCTTACGGCCGTCAGCTATCTACCACCTCACGGAAGCCATTACCGACTTGTAGCTGTCGCCGGAGCTGTTCGCCAACATTCCGAAGCCGATGCCGACAGATCCAGTCGCCGTCGCGAAGACGGAAGCAGTTGGCTTGACACGCCGTCGCTAAGACCGAAGCAGTTGGCTTGACACGCCGTCGCCATCGCCGGAGCTCACTGCATCGTTGCCGGAGGTCCTCGCCGCCGTCGCTGAAGCACGGGTCCCTTCCCTTCCCTTCCCTCTCTGTTCGAACTTCGAAGCCCTCTGGCTCTCTCTCTCTTTTTATTTCTCCTCTGTCAAGTCTTAAAAGACTCGAGTCTTTTTTTTCCTCTTCGTTTTTCAGGAACCCTCTCTCTCTCTCTCTCTCTCTCTCTATTGACTTAGTTATTTTGTTAACTTAATTTCAGAACCTTAATTTCAGAATGCAATGCTTTATGTAAATTGAGCACTTAATTTCAGAACCGTCTCTTTTTTTTTTTTTTTTTTTGACTTAGTTATTTTGTCCGGTACTTAGTTTCTGAAATTTTACTTGTATTAGTGTATATTTATTATTACTTGTATATTTATTATTACTTGTAGAATGTATTTGATATTTATTATATATATATATATATATATAATAAAAATTTATTAAAAAAATAGCGGTGTCCTGCGGTGTCCAAAATTTGATTTTTTGGAAATTGCGGTGTCCGGTGTCCCCGTCGGTGTCGGTGTCCGACACCGTGTCCGTGTCCGTGCTACCTTGATAACAACAGGCCTCCTATATACTGAGAGATTTTGAATTGGCTTTATCTAGTTTTCCATTCAGATCTGCCTTGCCTATACTTGATGTCATGAGAACAGTATCTCTCCTCTCTTTGTTTCCTCGATTCCCTTCTCATTAGGTTTTTGGTTATTCAACGTCTTAACCGTTTCCTTTACCTTCCTCGAGCTGTCGTAGATTGAGACTGAGACTAGGATCCAGACAAAATGGATGAAACAGAAGAGATACGAGTGAATGGAAGGGAAGAAACGTGCTCAAAGGCGTAAAACAGTTATTTGGGCCTCAGAGTGTAATCTCTTATTATCTGTTATCTCCTCTTCTCTCTCTACCCTCTCTCTCAATCCAACATGGTCCCACATCAGCACAAGATAGTTTGGTACGAGGCTCTGGCATTAAACCAGATCAGAGGCCAGAGAGCCGGCATTGGCCTCATAAGGGGGTAGCATTGGGTATCACCAGGAACATGGTATGGTGTTGCCAAAAAATAAGGTGGGCATACCCCGTGATGACAAAAAAGAAACAAGCTCCTTACAACAGACGCCCAACTTAAATTTCCAACGCATAAGTAACACCACAAGATTGGGCACCTACAATACCATAGAACACCTGGAACATTGGCACGTTAGCCAGTTAAAATTAGACATTGATCCATAAAAAGAGTGGTTACAGAGAGAGAAGGTCAACCAATAAATGCACAACCACCACAAAGAAAAAATACTTGGTGAAATAAAAGAGCAAATTACGTCTGAGAAATCAAAAAGGCCAGAAACTAAAATTTCAAGTTCTGCCCAGAAGATAAAAGTTCATCAGCATACTTTGTTTATGCATCTCTAATTTGTGACAGGACTAATATGAAATTAAGATAGTTCTCAAACCAACTTACCTCCTGTTGATATTCCGAGGGTCCTTGCAAGCTATGAGAGTGTAGCTTCTTTATGGCCACTACAGTGTGACGAAGAAGGCCTTTATAAATACTTCCATAGCCCCCCTCTCCAATCTTTGAGGAAGGATCAAATTTCTTAGTTGCTTCTTCAATCTCAAAGAAAGAGAACTCAGAGAAGAACTGAGGCGATTGCGTGCTTGAAGACTCCTCTGCTTGTTTTCTACGCAGATCCTCAGCTTCTCTGAGAGCGTCATCGCGCTCTACCTGCAACTCATAGCGTTCATTTTTGTAATTTTGCAACAGCTCAACAGCAGAGAAAATCTTCTCTTCCAATTCTCGTACCATCTGATCAGAATTTGCAATTTGGTTCTCCAGAGATGACTTTTGTTCCAGGGCAACTTGGGGTTCTTTCATGACTTCCTCTAGCTGCTGCTTCATCTTTCCAAATTCTTCTTTCCCTCTTGCTAGTACATGCTCAACTTCTTTCCGTTGTCTAAATTCCTCGGTATACGAGTTTTCTGATGCTTTAGCCTGTGTATATTGTAGCCATTTATGTAACTTCAGAATGGCATTAAGGTTTTTTGGTTCTTTATCATAAACCCATAGACGTTACAGACTTGTTTGTTGATAGTACATGCTCAACTTCTTTCCGTTGTCTAAATTCTTGTCACTAGAGTTTATCCTAGACCCATCGCCCTCCACACCCAAAGCAAACGGAAAAAGAAAACAGAACCTATACAGCAACATAAAACGATAAAGATCATATGGCAACCCCTGATGTGAGAGGTAGGAACATGTTTCATTTGTTTACTGTCTTTCTTATAACTTCAAGTATACCAAAAAATAACCAGCAGAAAGAAAAGAAAAGAGGATCTAGGACTAGAGTTTTACTCTGCAAATGGCTTCAATGGCATCTTTTTCAGCTTTCCTTCGCCTGATTGACTCTTCAAATGCTTCGCGCTTGGAACTTTCTGCCTCATCCATGGCTTGTTCAAGCTGTTCATAGAGCCCCTCATCTGTACTTCCTTCCTGCTACATTTTCAAGTCAAAATCTAATCACTGTGAATTTTTTATTTATTTAAGTCTGCATGGCAAAAGCCATAAAATAGGTCTGTACGTACTGGTACACTGGGAGGAGATAAAAGATGAAGATCTTCCTTAGAACGAGATGCACGAAAATCTAACCCCCTTCCACTCTCCACAATCCTCGCAAGAGAGTTTGGAGTTGACTCATCAACCGCTTCACTAGAAGAACCTGTTGAAAAATGTGAACCCAGAGAAGGACTTCTCCCTGATAAACCATCTGATTCATCAGAGCTCCCTTCTGCATGAGATCTGCTGCGAGGAGTTGCTCTTACAGCTCCATCTGGGGAAGACAATGCCGAGACGTTCATAGCACGAGTGTCAGACCTTACTCTACGTAAATCCGAAGCTAAACTACTGAGCATGGGATGATCATTCTGCCATTCTCTCACAGAACTTGACCTGAATGAACTAGATGGTCTAGTTACAGAGTTTGGACTTGCTAAATCCGAGGGGGATGCAACTTCAATGTTAACTCCGTTTAGCCGAGCTTCCCTATATACATGTACGTAGTAGTTACATGAGTATGAACATTGATATATATATATATATATATATATATATATATATATATATATATATATATATATATATATATAAGTAATAGCAGTCACATCTACAGAAGCGTAAAATACATGTATCATAACTGACTAAGAAAGTCGCAGCAATAAGTAATAGTTTGTAACATCATATAAAAAAATTAGAGAGGCTTTCTGCTAAAGAAAGACTTTCTTTCCCACCAAGTAGATCCTCGAAGAATTTGGAACAATTGGGAAGACAAGGCCAAGGAAATACCTTGTGTAGATAAGTTTCCCTTTGCATATAAATGAAATGTGACAGGAAAGAGGTGCCTGTAGACCCACATATATTGCTTTCTTGGATTTAGGCTCCACATTTTCCTGAGATATTAAGGCAGTAAGTCATATCCGAGTGCAAATCACAACCGAACCCCTTTTTCTCTGGGATACGGAACATGTATTGCCACCAACTGACTCAGTGTATAAATTGATGCCAAAACATCTAAGCAGACGAGCATATACTGCTTCTCATGTTAGCCTAATAATTGCTGACGCGATAGAACGTTCAACTCAAAGATAAGGGCATCATTCAAACAATATTTCGAAGCAAGAAGAATAAAAACTGCAGGGACATCTAGCCAAAATATATTGGACTAACTCATCATCAAGTGGTATGAGATCAATAAGCAATTAGTCAACCCTACATCAAGCATAAGGAGGAAGACGTGGGGAGAATAATTGCTTGGTAACTATCTTCTGAACCACCAACCACTTTTTGTCCCATGCGAAGTGTTTAGAACACTTTTCAGTTAGTCTGCATTTAGATTGCAAGAAAGACCTTGTTCTGTTTTAGACAAAAACCGCATCAAGAAAAGCATCATTCAGACCTTTGTCTGCAGCAGATAATTGTTCAGTTACCTTAAATATAATGGTAGGAAAGGTGCAAATAAAAGTAGAGAGTATTAACAGAAGGGGGGAAGGAAGTGTGGTGGTGGTGGGGGGGGGGGAAGAAAAGTGGAATTGAGTAAAGAACAAAATGTGAAGGTCTGTACGTTGAAAAGAGTTTGTTCGCAGCTGCTCCCATTACAAGCCTCCTGATACCATGCTGAGAAATAAGTTCCACAATGCCCTTCTCAATAGAATCCTTTTCAATGTGCAGTATTTCTGCTCGCACCTAAAAAACAAGTGGGAATGATAAGACAAGCTGCTTCTCTCTTCAGTATAAAAACTTCTAAGTTTTGTTGTTTAGAGTCACTTTAAACAAAAAACATGAAAGTGTCATAACTTTGCAAGATAACAGTATGTTCTCTAGCATCGGAAAAAGAATTGAATATCTGTTTTTTCATCTAGTATTTGATGAATGAAAAGCAAAAGTAGCAATCAAATCTTGTACAGGAAGAACAAAAGAAAATAATTACCCCTGCTCGCTCACAAATCTTACTGTACTTATCAAGAAGCTGAAGCATATTTTGCCTCTCACGTTCATGGTATGTCCTCACCTGATGTTCTTCGAGTGGACTTATTTGAAATTTGGTACCCACTGGAAGAATCAAGAAAGTTTAATAGACATGCATATGCATTAGTACTCATCACAAAGTACAGTAGAATGAATCTGCAAAATAATATTAATGCAGGGAAAGCAATCACTGAAAAGAAGCGTTGAAACCACCTTCTACGATCAGGGGAACAAGTATTAATTACACACTAAAATCTACAAGGAGGTGATGAACAAGATGCCATAAAAAGGGTTAGGTAACATCACTCGTATTGAATCCACGCTATTACTTCTCAGTCCTGGTGAATGAGTCCTATGAATAACATCTTGTTTGATGTTTTCTAATGCACAAATATTGTATCTTGTAAACCCTCGATTGTTTGCTATCAGCTTCCAAACATGTAAGTTTTTATGGCAACTTGACTATGAAATGAATGCACTATATGGTGGTTAGAACAAAATTAAACAACTAATTCAATATTCATCAGATATTGAATACCTCATGAATATGCATCCTGACTCATAGATAAAATGCGCTAGCAAGTCAAAAAATTGCAAATTTTGGAGCATAAAGAAAAACAATCAGCAAAATTTTCAAAACAAAGAATAAACACGAAAACTAAAACAGCAGAAAGGGTAGAAAGAAATTACTGATGGGTATCCTGTCAGCTGGTTGATGAACATGAAGGATACATATCTTCCTCCCTCCCGAGTTGTGTAACGCCCATGCCAGAGTCAACTCGCTCTCGTTCACCTCTTTCCCAACCGCAACGTGAATCTTATCCTCCACCACTCTCACAGCAGGTGATTCCTCCAAAATTTCACTCCCACTTCCCATCATACCCGTTATTTCAACATTTGGGTACCTTGTTGGGTTCATCCTTTGGGAACTGCAGGTACATGGCTCACCAAAGCCATTGAAACCACATCAATGCTTCGTCAAGCCCTCTACATCCTTACCCTGAATATGCGAAACGATGATATGGGGATTTGATGATTATATCGATGCCTACAAAACAGATAGCTGCATGGTTATATCGATACCTTTGCACAACAAATACAAGTACATAATAACATACCGCTGATATGAAGCTTATTTGGTGACCCTCTAAGACTATATCCATGCCTACAAAACAGAGAGCTGAGACAGAAAAAAGTAATGAGAGGCCCGTGCACCGCAAATGAATTGGAGGGTCATCTGCACGGGGCAGTCAATCAACCCCATAATTGACTATGTGAACTTCATAGCTGCCTATTAGCATAAACAGGGCTGCTGCAAGTGTGCCCAAACAGCTAGCATAAACCATGACCATCAAGCAGAGGCATTAAGTATCCTTTTTTAGGTGTATCTGAATTTATGATCTACCGACGGAAAATAATAAGCCTACTCTGGAGTTCGTGATTCTGGCTGTGATAAACGAAGCCCCACGTATTTTGTTTCACATATGCTTGAAAGTTGAACACTGAAGTCCAAAGATCAAAAACTAAATGAGACTTGCTGAACTGCTTCGCTCAAGTCTTTATGATCACTATACATCAAATCAAAACCATAGGCAAGCAGAAAAAGAAAGCATCATAGTTCAATAGATTACCAAAACTTTAGTGAAGGCATATGTCGATAACAAGGTATGCTCCCAATTTGGCATTGATAGAAAGAGAAAAGACTCGTTTCATTTGCTATACAAAATGCAGCAGAAAAATCCATTTGAATAAAAATTTAAAAGCACATTAAAGAGTTCGGTTCGCAGCTGTTACACAAGGCATTCGCGATAATCTGCACAGCCAGGCAGAGGCGGAACCACGCTTTTACAAGGATGGGCTAGTGTACCAGCTCAGATTTTGAAAAAAAAAAACACAAATATATATATATAGTTTTTTTCACTCGCAAACACTCTCTCTCTCTCTTCTCCTCTCAGTTCACGACCGTCGACCTCTCACCGTCTCAGTGTCTCACGGCTATGGCGCCTCATGTCATGGATGTTCCATCCAGACAACCCCTTAATTTTAGAATAAAAATTAAAGCTGAAGAAACCAATTGGCACCAGTGAAGAAGACAGCTGCAACAGAGAAGGTTCAGAGCAAGTGGGGAACACGCTAGGCAGACCAAGTGAATAGAAGGCGCGTGGAGGACTTAACGGCATAAATGATACCAGCGCGTGAAGAAAGTGAATCGGCATTAATCACTATATTAATTGCTGAGCTGTCATCATTAGCATTAAGTATTAATTAGAGAGAAACAGTCATTAATCAAATGATCTTTGTCTGATTAATTACAATAGAGAGATTAGTTGAGATATTTGTCTTTTTGTTATTTTCCTCTTTTCTATTTTGATACGAGAATCTTGGAAATGGTTGTAACCTCCTATATGGAGAGGAGCTGCGTGGGAAAGACATCATGAAAATTATTATACAAGAAACCGGAGCGTTCTTCCTCTCTCCTTTCCTTTCTGAAATTCTCTTCTCCTTTACTTTCTGAATTTCTCTTCTCCATTACTTTCTGAATTTCTCTTAAAATTGTCAATATAAGTGGAATCTAGCTCAAGTTCATGAGCAAGGCTACCTGAACCTTACATTTGGTATTCAGAGCAGTGTTCGATTCCTTATTTTGCAAAATTTTTAATTCCCAACAAGTAAGCACCATATAGAACATGGGGTATAACGCCAGGCAAGGGAAACAACAACAATTGGATGAGCATGTGAGCCTCATGGAGGCACAATTCGCTGACCACTTTGGGGCTATTAATGGGTTTGAAGGAGACAATATTAGAAATACCTGAGCTGAGAGTATCAGTAGACCACCTCAAGGAGGAATTGCCTATTGTTAGGCAGTCCCTGGCTGAGTTGCAGCTCGTGATGCAGCAATTACTTCACATCCGATAAGGAGAAGGGTCTTTGAAGCAGTCTAAATGGAACAAAGGAAATGAGCACATGCATAAATAATATCACCAAACCATTATAGGTAACCCCATTCCTAAAGTTCCTAAGTTGGAGTTTCCTAAATTCAGTGGTGAAGATTCTTATGGCTGGGCGCGAAAAGCAAATAAATTCTTTGAGTTTAACCCTGTAGAGGAGCAATATAAAGTGAATTTTTCTTCCATTTATTTTGAAGGCCAAGCTAAGTTTTGGTTTGAGATCTATATTAAGGCCAAAGGGAGGGTGTACTGGCCAGAATTCATTAAGGATCTACATGCTAGGTTTTCTAGCTTGTTTAGAGAGAGTGTCATTGGTAAATTCCACAAGCTGAGACAAACCAATACAGTTGAGCAGTATTATAATGACTTTAAAACCTTGAGATCAATTTTGGTTAGTGAAGGAAGCAAGTTTGAAGATGAATATTATATTCAAACTTTCATCAGTGGTTTAAAAGATGATATCAGGCTTGTGGTAGAAAAGTTTGATGTTGGTAGCTTATCCAAAGCTATTTTCCTTGCAAGGAAGCAAGAAGCTAGTCTCCAAAATTTGTGGCATAACCCCAGGATTGTGAATATAGCACATCTAGCTACACCTAGCTCCCCTGCAGTCAAGGCCACCCCTGTTAATACAAGTTGGAAATTCAAACCAATACCAGCCACATTAAATCATCAACAGACCTCTACTCCACAAACACAAATACACAAAGGTTTGCTCCCTAATCCAGGGCAACCCCCCACTCAGAAGTTTACTGAGAATTTTTTTGATGAAAGGAGAAAGAAGGGGTTATGTTATTGGTGTGATGAGGTGTTTACTCCAGCTCACAGTTGTAAACACAGACAAGTGTCCATGTTGGTGGTTGATGAGGAAGAGCCTGATGACAGCCCCCCTGTATATGATGAGGAGATACCTAGCTATGATGAGGTAGAGATGGAGAAAAAAGAGGAAAAATTGAAATCACAGTGAATGCCATTTCAGGCACTCCTTCTCACAACACTTTTAAACTTTGGGGCAAACACCACAACAAGGTCTTTTCTATTCTCATAGACACATGATCAACACACAATTTTATTGTTCCTGTCACAGCAGCTAAGCTAGGGTGTGTCATTACACCCACCACACCCATGACTATCAGAGTGGCAGATGGAAATAAAGTCACAAGTGACTCCATGTGTCAAGACTTCACATGGACATTACAAAACTAGGAGTTTTGTTCAAATATGATGCTCTTACCCCTTGGGGGTGTGACTATGTCTTGGGGTTGCAATGGATAAAAGCATTGGGGCAAGTTCAATTTGATTTCCAGGCTATGACCATGACCTTTACCAGACAAGACTGTAACCGTAAGAAGGGGAAATGGGAGGACTGAAATCAAATTCAGCTGAAGGAATGTTCAAGTACCTCACTCACAACCGAGGAGCAATATATTGACATGTATATACTTTTACTACCCTACCTTCAACCAATAACCCAGATCCCCAACTAACTGCCCCGCTACATAAATTCTCAGATGTGTTTGAGGAACGAAAGGGACTACCCCCTGTAAGACCTCAAGACCATCACATTCCCTTGTTACCTAACTCACAACCCATCAGCATCAGGCCTTACAAATTACTTTATGCTCAGAATACTAAAGTTGAAAAAATAATTCATGAGATGTTGGATTCAGGCATCATCCAAGCCTATTACATCCCTATTTAGTTCCCCTATCCTATTGGTAAAGAAGAAAGATGGCACATGGAGGATGTGCATTGATTATAGGGGATTGAATAAGCTTACAGTCAAAAACAAATTCCCTATCGCAGTAGTGGATGATCTCCTAGATGAATTACATGAGGCACATATCTTCACTAAGTTAAACCTCAGGAGTGGCTACCATGAAGTGAGAGTCAACCCAGATCTTTTATGTAGCCCAGCTCATAGAGAGTTCTGTCACTTGGTCTGAACCCATTTCTTCTATTCCTATGATTGTGATGTGCACAAGACAGCCTTTACAACCCATTTTGGTCATTTTGAATTCAAGGTGATGCCCTTTGGTCTAACAAATGCACCTGTAAATTTTCAGTCAATGATGAACCATATTTTTCAACCTTACCTCAGAAGATTTGTTTTAGTCTCCTTTGATGATATATTAGTGTATAGTAAGAGTTTTGAAGAGCATTTGCATCATCTCACTGTGGTGCTACAAACTCTAAGGCAACACAAATTGTTTGTAAAGCAAACTAAGTGCACTTTTGCTACACCAAAAGTGGAATATCTGGGGCACATAATTTCTGGTGAAAGAGTCTCTGCTGATCCTGGAAAAATTGAGGCAATGATTCAGTGGCCACTACATAAGAATCTCAAATAGTTGAGAGGATTTCTAGGGCTAACAGGGTACTATAGAAAATTTATCCCAAACTATAGTATCATCAGTAAACCTTTGACCAAATTGTTACTGAAAAACAATTTTTAGTGGGATCCAGAATCTTTGGGTGCTTTTGACAAGCTGAAATCTGCTATGACCAGTGCATCTGTGTTAACACTGCCAAACTTCTCACAGCCTTTCAGTGTTGAGGTTGATGCTAGTGATCATGGTATGAGGGCTGTACTCATGCAAGAGGGAAGATCCTTGGCTTTCTTCAGCAAAGCCTTTGGACCAAAAGCAGTAGCCCTATCTACCTATGAAAATGAGCTAATGGCCTTAGTACAGGCAGTTTTGCATTGGCACACATACTTGAGTATCCAACCTTTCTCTATCTTAAAAGACCACTGCAGCCTAAAGTACTTGTTGGGGCAGAGAGTTACATCTTTACTTCAAAAGAAATGTCTTTCCAAACTGCTAGGTTTTACTTTCACTGTTCAATATAGAGCCGGCAGTGAGAATGAAGCTGCAGATGCCTTATCCAGACTTCTAAGAGATGATGAAGACAAAGGAGAGTGTCAAGCAATCTCATGCGTCACTCTAGCTTGGTTGACAGAAGTCCAAGACAATTACTCAGGAGATCCATATATATAGCATCAGATTCAACTTCTCACCCTAGATCCTTATGCTACCACATAATTCACATATGAACAAGATATTCTAAGGTACAGGGGAAGGATATGTATAGGGCAAGAAGGGAGGTTGAGGGATAATATATACCAAACACTGCATTCTTCAGGGATTGGAGGGCACTCAAGATCAGCAGCCACCTATAAAAGAATTTCAGCACAATTTCATTGGCCTTCTCTCAGGAATGATATCAAGGAATGGGTGAAATAATGTGATATTTGTCAAAGAAACAAGCATGAAAGAGTGGCCTACCCTGGTCTTTTACAACCTTTACCTATTCCAGATCAACTATGGAGTAGCATCTCCATGGATTTTATTGAGGGATTGCCTAGGGCAGCACACAAGGAGGCCATATTAGTGGTGGTTGGCAGATTAAGTAAATTTTCTCATTTTATACCAATGCACCATCCCTTTACAGCTCAAGAAGTTGCACAGACCATCTTTGACAACATTTTCAAGCTACATGGTACTCCTGACAGCATCATCAGTGACAGAGGAAGTGTGTTCATCAGTCAGTTTTGGCAAAAATTGTTCTGTTTAATGGGAGTCAAATTAAACTTGAGTTCAACCTATCATCCTCAGAGTGATGGCCAAACTGAAAGGGTTAACCAGTGCTTGGAGACATATTTGACGTGCTTTTGTGGAGAGAGACGCAAGACCTGGCCTAAATGGTTAACACTAGCTGAATATTGGTATAACACCAATTACCATTCCTCTTTGCAAATGACTCCCTTTGAGGCCTTGTATGGTTATGCACCCAAGCCATTAAACATGGGGTTCAGTGAAACAACTCATATTGCTTCCATTGGTTCATACTTAACTGACAGAGCTAAGGTGCTTGACCTGCTTAAGCATAACCTAGTAAGGGCACAAGACAGAATGAAGGCTTGTGCTGATAAGAACAGAAGTGAAATAGCATTTTCAGTGGAAGACCAAGTTTATCTGAGACTACAACCCTATAGGCAAAATAGCTTGGCCCTCAGAAGAACTCTTAAACTTACTCCCAAATATTATGGACCATTTACCATTCTAGCCAAGGTAGGGGAAGTAGCATACAAGCTGGACTTACCACCCTACTCATTAATACACCATGTATTTGTCATGTCTCTCTACTCAAGGCTGCTGTGGGGAAATCTATAATTGCTTCTCCTACTCTACCACCTGTTAATCCAGAAGGACAGCTACTGATGGAACCCTCCCAGATTTTAGACTGCAGAATGGTCAGAAGGGGGAGCATGTCAGTGTCTCAAATTTTAGTGGAATGGTCTACTTTGCCTGATAGTGGAGCTACTTGGGAGGTGGAGCTACTTGGGAGGTAGTGAAGAATAAATTCTCTACAGTTCCTGTGATTGAGGAGACAAATTTTGAAGGAGAAGGGAATGTCATGGATGTTCCATCCAGACAACCCCTCAAATTCAGAATAAAGCTGAAGATACCAATTGACACCAGTGAAAAAGACAGTTGCAACAGAGAAGGTCCAGAGCAAGTGGGGGACACGCAAGGCAGACCAAGTGGACAGCAGGCGCGTGGAGGACTCAACGGCATAAATGACACTAGCGCGTGAAGAAAGTGAATCGGCATTAATCACTATACTAATTGCTGAGGTGTCATCATTAGCATTAAGTATTAATTAGAGAGAAACAGCCATTAATCAATGATCTTTGTCTGATTAATTACAACGGAGAAGATTAGTTGAGATATTTGTCTTTTGTTATTTTCCTCCTTTCTGTTTTGATCCGAGAATCTTGGTTGTAACCTCCTATATGGAGAGGAGCTGCGTGGGAAAGACATCATGAAAATTGTTTTACAAGAAACCAGAGAGTTCTTCTTCCTCTCTCCTTTCCTTTCTGAATTTCTCTTAAAATTGTCAATATAAGTGGAATCCAGCTCAAGGTTCATGAGCAAGGCTGCCTGAACCTTACACCTCACCTCACAGTCACTGACTCACCGGTCACGCGCCTCAGTCACCGGTCACGGACGGCGGTCGAAGGCCCTCACCAAGTCCAACTCCGGCCAGATCTAGCCTAGGTCTACTAGCCGGACGAAGTGACGAGTCACAGTCACAGCCACTTTCGGCGCCTCACAGTCACTGGTCACGGCCGTCACGGCGCCTCAGTCACAGGTCAGGGACGGCGGTCGGCGGCCCTCACCAACGCCGGCCATATCTAGCCTAGATCTACGACTCGACTCCTCTCTCTTTTTGTAACTCAGCTTTTAACCTTGCAATAAAGGTAAGGTTCGAATTGAAAGTCGAGGATAACTAAGACTTCTGTTTCTTCTCGTCGGAAATCAACAGAAGTTACTGAATGGTATGTAAGCTCTAATGTTTATAACTGCAACTTTCAGAACATGAAGGTTCCGCCTACGAGCCGGACGAAGTGACGACTCACAGTCACTGACAAGTGACGACCTCACCTTAACCGGTGACGAACGATCTTCTTCAGTCTTCACTCCACCGGCGGCCAAGAATCCAACGCCGACGACAACGAAGCCCTCTGACTTCTGAGGACTGAGGTCAGTGCGCATTTTGAACAATTTTTTTTCTCATTCGAGTATTGATTATTTGATTTGATAATTTAAGGTTGTTAGTTGTGCATTTGAGAATTGAGATTAGGTTGTTAATTGTGCATTGAGCACTTGAGATTTGAGAATGTTGATGGAGGATGGGATCAATTGGATTGAGATATCGGATATTTTGGTGCCTCCATTTACTTACTACCTGTTGTGCAAGAACCACTGATTCTTGTATCTTGTATTTTGGTGTTACACAGTACCTCAATTTATAATTATCGTATTACAGTGTTTTCTCTTTCTTCTCCTTGCTTTCCTCAGAATTCTTTCAGTCTCTTCCTTTGCTTCCTCTACGGAACAGTTTCCTATATCTTTTCAACAAACTTAGATATTCAGAATAGTAGTCCAAAACAAACAACGGGCAAACACACTAACTCCATGAGTAGTATGACTAGGCAAGCCCATCTTGTACTAGTGTTTCCACCTGCCATTGTTTCAAATGAGACTTACATTGTCTTGTCGTTATTCTACATAGTTGGTTTTATTTGATATACATCAGAACTTTTCAACAGAGGAGAGTGCATATTTTTCTTATCATTCGTGAACTAATATACTGGATGCTTGGGACCTCCAGGAATTTTAATTTACAACGATATTATTACTAACACACACCTCTGTCAGAAGAGTGTTCTTCAAGACAGCTACAAGTTGGGGTTGGCAACATGATACATTAAAACTAATTAGAAAAATTATCAGAAGTTAGATAAAGACAACTTAGAGGGAATATACTATCATAAAAAAAATTATAACATGCTTAAAACTATGATACTTTTTTGCTACTTAATACAAGATCATGTGCGATATGGTACTTGTAACCACCTTAAAATTATCACAGAAGAGATCAACTAATCGATTGATGCAGCTTAATCACAAGTGCTAGACTACTGACCATTACGCTCTGTACACAAAAGGATCACCAAGAAACCCAGTGAGGGGTTTTCTTTTGTTTTTGGGGTGGGTTGGTGGGGGTGGGGGGGGGGAGAGAGAGAAGGAAGTCACATTCACTTACTTCTCTAGTGGTGGCATTTCCTGTAGTTTTGCACGATAACTGATAACCTACAAAGAGAATGATTGTAGACGTCATTTCTTCATTACATATGGTTCTCTACATATTCTAAGAAACTTACTTGCAAAAAGTAGACTACCTTTGATGGAATTACAGTGGGAATTAAACTTTGGTTGTGAACCTTCTTCAGTGGTGGCATTTCCTGTGAAGCGGTATGATAACTGATAGACTACAGATTTACAAAAATAAAAAATCATAGACATCATTTCTTCGTGATATATGGCTCTCTACTTACTGTGAAACAAAGTATTTGAGAAAAACAGAGTACCATTGGCGGAAGAACAGTAGGAATTCCCTGTATGTAATTAACTTATCAATATCTGACCTGCTATGCCAGTGGCAAATAGTCAAACAAAAACGTGATTTAAACTTGCCAGTGTTCCGCTGCTATTAATTTCAGAGTTATACATGCCTGTATTTCTCTGGTTAGAGTCTTGCAGAGATCATTTTGTAGCTTTAGTATATATGCTTCAATCTTCTCTGGTAAACCGGAGAGCAATGAGGAAATCTTCTGTAAACTATCTTGACATATATTTTGGTTGAGTTGATCAGAGATTGATTTCAAGCCCCCTTCAAAGCTAGCTTTGATATCTTCTTGTCCCTTGTTCTGGTCAGCATATTTCTTTGTGTTATAAAACCAATATTCATCTCTATCTGAAACAAATAG
This sequence comes from Escallonia herrerae, assembly GCA_033070095.1. Lineage (NCBI taxonomy): Eukaryota > Viridiplantae > Streptophyta > Magnoliopsida > Escalloniales > Escalloniaceae > Escallonia > Escallonia herrerae. The sequence continues at coordinate 106,301 of JAVXUP010002212.1, read as the reverse complement.
GCATTTCAGTAAAGGAAGCATGGAAACAGGACATGGAATCGTTACCGTTAGCTGCAGGGAATTGTCATGAACTATCAACTTCTGCCGTATGCTTTCCACTGAATATCAATTGCGGAAGAGAACAAAGCAAAAGTTATTTATCATAAATTGCATGCAGAATTCTGAATCATTTATCCATTAAATTTACCATCTCTTTTCTTGCTTTCCATTTTCCTTTTTTCCTAATCTCATTTTGATCATAATTGCTTATCGCATGGGTTCTCATACCCCAGAACCAAATCATAATCCTTTTGGAAAGAAGGAAATCATGATAAGGTAGACAATTGGTGGCCTTTCGATCTCTAAATATGCTAAGAAAAAATTACTTGAGCCATCTGGTTAACAGGCAATCAAGAATTCATTTGACCTCATAAAACACTTTCTCTTCCCCAGTCACAACCCAAAAATCGATGCCTGAAGATAATCAATTTACGTTCTGTAGCTGAATATCATGATATAAAGGATTGATACTCACTCTCCAATGCTACTTCCTTTGTTCCTTTGTTCACTTGCATAATATCGCTCTGAACAGAATCCAAAATCTTTCCAAACCTGCTTAGTGAAGTTTCTATTACTCCAATCTTGTGTCCAAGTTCTTCACTTGTCTGACCTGATGATGCCAAATAAAAAATTTAAAACACCGTGCAAAGACATGCCATGCATTGAAGACACAAGTTTAAATAAGTGACTAACTTTTGCACACTTAGCATATATCCTCTAAGTTTCAGAATTCAGGCTACAGATACCTGATCTTCTGAATTAAGTGACACAAAAGTTAATTTGCCTGAACCTGCCTAAGCTAAAGACTTACATCTTTGATCCAGAACAGCAGGTTTCCATTGACGCATCAGATTTGTGGAAGATCTTGATATCTGCATTTTACTATCTTCTCGTGTGTAATTGCTCGGGGGCAAGCAAGAAATCATTTTTGATGAATTTTCTCTTTCTTGAGAACTGAATCTCTGCAAAATCAACATACCGATAAAACTTCAATTCCAGCAAGTTTTGTATTGGGGTGGGGTGGGTGTGTAGGGGTTGGAGACATCATAAAGCAATCTTGATGAAGGGCTCGCCGAGGTAAATAGATAAAGCGTTACAAGATCAATTTATGCATTGGACATGAGATTGTTCTAGTTTCTAAGGGATGCAATGGGAGGGCCACTGCACCAAAGTAGCATTTCCATGCATCCATCATTACCAAATGACTTCCCCTTCACATTTGCCTAGTATTATATTCCATCAACTGTTGGCTCTTTGAAAATGTCAAACAGTTATACGATCTCTCTAATCCAGAATCTTTCAAGTGGTTGGTTTAAACTTAGAGTAGTCCCAAGAGTAGAGATGTTTGGAACCACTTAGTTTTATCAATCATACACTGACCAGAGAACGAGTTGCAATTTTCACATTTTAGATTTTAAACTTAAACACTTGCTGTTTAGTTCCAAAATTCACTCACACACACAAGCAGGCGCAAATTCACACACATGGGTACACAACACAAAGGAATTGGACTAAGGTCCTAAATGCTAGTTTCCCGAACACAATGACACATGCACACTCGCATTGAAATAAAGACCTAAATGCTTATTATCGTCTATGAGATGACTGATGAAAATCGTCAAAACCACATAGAGACACACAGAGACTCACAGACGCAAGCAAACACACACATACACACACTACATAAACGAATTGGAACAAATACCTACATGCTTATCATTTCCAAACCACAATGATACACACGCAAGCACAGACAAACACACATTTACATATGACATCTGCGGAAACAGACACATACGCGCGCGCACTACACAAACGAATAGGTATAGAGACCTAAATGCTCATTATTTCCAGTACAGAATGACGAGCGCGCACACACACACACACACTACACAAACAGATTTGTATAAAGACCTAAATGATTATCATTTCCAGAACAAAATGATGCGCAAGCAAATAAAACACTCAAACACACACACACACACACACACACACACACACACACACACATGCAAACACGCTACACAAACGAATTGGAATAAGGACCTTAATACTCATCATTTCCAGAACACAATGACACATTGACACGCACAGAAAAACAACACATAGACACGCACATGCGCACTTTATACAAAAATGAAGTCGATACAGACCTACATTCTCATATATCCGAAACACCGTGACAAAAACATATACACATGCGTGCGCACGCACACTAGTCACTACACACACGAACTGGAATAGAGACCTCAATGTTCATCATTTCCAAAACACAACGATACTCAACATGCACAGTGGAGGCGGAGAGAGAGAGAGAGATGACCTGATCGTTCACGACGACGTCGTCAAGAGAGTTCTGAGAAAACTGAGAGAACATTCCGTGCTGAGACTGAGAGAGCGACTGTTGCGATTGCTGCGATCGGAGCTGCGACGCTTGGCTTCTGTTGCTGCTGTTGAAGATCGAAGGCTCCGTTCCGCTAGGCAGCGCACTTGCTTTCCTTTTACATCAAACATTTCCATTAAAGCACAGGCTAATCGCACAATAACAATAACACAGAGGCAAATTAGAGCTGGAGAACCTTGCGTGAGGAGGAAAAACGGAGATTGAGCTGAGATCGCATGCTTTGTTCATCTTCAGCTTCATAATCTGATCGGAATTTGAGCCGGCGATTTTGAGAATTTCGATATACAACCGGTGGGAAAACAAGTTGATCAGTGGAGAGACCTAGTTCTGAACTCAGATAGAATTGATCGATCGATCTGGTAGAGTCTTCTTTGTGAGTTTTGAAATTTTTTATGTGCTTGATTATTCGTGTGCGCAGAAAGTGGCGGGAAATGGGCTGTGGAGTTTGCAGAGAAGTCTGGATTTATGGGCAAGGTTCCGGTAAAATACTTTTGATCCGGATCCGGTCCAACAAGCTCGAGTCAAGTTGGGCCAATTGATCATTATTTTTTGGGGAAAGTAGGGAATGACCCCTCTACTTTACACGTTGTGCGATTTACCCCTTCACTTCAAAGTTAAGCACTAAACCCTCCCACAGTTACAGAAAATGGGCACCTTAGACGAAAACCGTTAAATATAACAGCGCGTGGTCAACACGCGCACTGACTAACGATTTCTTTTTATAAATGACATTTTTGCCCCTTGTCTCTTTTTAGAAAAGAAAATCAGAAAAAAAAACCCTAATTCTAACCACCCCACCCCCCCCGCCACCCAACCCCCCTATCCCCCCAACCCAATTATGTCAACTCCCCCGACCACCGCACCCCTTCATTTCCCCGTCTGCCTCCCTCTTCCCTGTCGCCGCACCACCCTCCCCCTTCCCCTTCCCCGTCGCCGCGACCGGCCTCCCCCTTCCCAAGGCCCCGTCGCAGCGACCGCCCTTCCCCTTCCCCGTCGCCGCGACAGCCCCCCCTTCCCAAGGCCCCGTCGCAGCGACCGCCCTTCCCCGTCGCCGCGACCGCCCTCCCCCTTCCCCTTCCCCTTCCACGGCATTGATGAAAATTTGAATTGAATTGAAATGGAATTGAATTGAAATCGGTAGTGTGGGTTTATCAGAGGGCTTGCCGGCGTGGTGGGGTGGGTTTGCCAAGGGGCTTGCCGGCGTGGTGGGGTGGGGCGGGGCGAGTCTGCTGGATGGTGGGCCGAGAGAGGCTGCCGGCGGCGTGGGGTGAGGATGACGCTTGGGCTGCCGGCGGCGGGGTCAGATCTGGAGAAGAGAAACCCTAATTTTCAAATTAGGGTTTTGAACCCTAATTTTAAGGTTTCAAAACCCTAATTTTTAAATCAGGGTTTCAAATCCTCTAATTTTAGGATTTCAAAAGCTTAATTTGTAAATTCGTTGTTAATCCTAACGGCAATCGCGGTTCCTTTTTTTTTTAACTCCCTGGTGGTCGGAGAAAAAGACTAATGGTTGTATTCAGTGAAGTGGTTGTGCTCAGTGAATCACCAATTGTAGCGGGGTTGACCAGAGGAGGAGGGTCATGGGCAAAAATTGTAATTTAAATTTGAGGCGGGGAAATTGCACACCATGCATAGTACAGGGGGTCATTAGCTAATAAAGAAATAAGGGTATTTTGGTCATTTCACGCTATTCATAACGGATCCGTCTAAGGTGCCCATTTTCTGTAACTGTGGGGGGTTTAGTGCTTAACTTTGAAGTGGAGGGGGGCAAATCGCACAACGTGTAAAGTAGAGGGGGTCATTCCCTACTTTCCCCTTATTTTTTGGTACAAAGATTGATCATTATTACCCCCATTAACTTATGTCTTATTTCACTTTCATCGCATCTCTTCCCTTCGGTTCATATCACTAATACCCTTTCACGTTTAGATTCGAGTATCAACTTAATCTATCTGTCATCTTTTTATTCATTTAGTCGTCAATTTTTTCAACACCCAAGAGTACCTTCCCAACTGTTATATTGAAGCCAAAGTTGACTGAACAATATCTCTTTTTCCAGAACAAATCCCACCCCCTCCCAAACAGTCACATGACCACGAACACAAACCCACCACCATAGAACCCGCTCCACCCACAGATCCACCACCCCCAATCGATTCACACCATCACAAACCCATCACCATTAACATGGAGCAATCTCAGGGCATTCCTCTTGTCATGCCTTTGACTCGGAAGCGAACCTATACGTACTATTTCAAAATATTCCTCTTTGAGAGAAATATAATACCGAAATATCTATAAAGGTATAGCCTCAAAAGAGGTAATCAAATCTCTAAATCATACATCAAAACAAAATACTTGCATTAGGGTTGGGTTGAGGGGGGGTGTTACGCATCAAAGAATTAAATTTGAGACACTAGTTGGAAAGTTCTTAAATTTAAAGTAGCATTTAGAATAAATTATTATTTTTTTGCTAGTTTTTATTTTCATTTTCTTGGTACAATGTAACGTATAACAATGGCGGACCGGTGATGGTGGTGGTGGTGAAAGGATAGTGAGGAGGTTAGGAAATGGTTGTAAAATCGCTAATGTTTGTATGGTGGATCTGCAAAGAAGCTTGATCCCTTTTACTATCTTCATTCTTGGAGTTCTTTTTTTTATCTGGAGTTCAATTTTATCTCACTCATTGTTTTGTATGCACCTCCTTTTATGCCAAAGGTGAACTTTTGTGCTCTCAATGAGCGACTCTGTATTTGATTAGAGATATGAACTCAGATAAGGCTGGTGTTATCTATCCATCTATACCATCTGTTTAGAGAACTTTATTTTTCGATAAACACGTGGCCTATGTGACAACATTTTTGCTTTTAGATTTCAATTCTTAGTATAAGAAAACTGCATGTTGCTTATGAGGACATGCACATTATATGAGTGCATGTCTCGATCTGTAATGACATCAAGAACCCACCTTCAACAAGAAAGGTCGAATAGTATAACATATGTGGGTTTAGGTTAATGAGCCGAAATGTGCCTTTATCTTGTGGTTAGTATGCGGGAAATGATCGAGTGTCCCAAATCATGAAAATTTTGAGCATCGAACAACTGGGGTAGGCGAAGATGATTGACTTATGCTATAGAACAGTACAATGAGGAGATCTTTTAATCTTGAACAAGGAAATCCTGTCTGTCTGCTGCAGTATACCATCTTTGTGTTGAAAGAACAAGAGGTGTCTTCAGAACCGGCATAGACCTGATGATGGGTGTTAAACGAGGTAAGTGGCTATGCTAAACTGAAATTCAGGGTTCTGGCCTTGTCCACTTGACCGTTTATAGCAAGGTGGGGATTTTGTACTTGTTGTAGATCAGGCTCTTTTAATCTTCAAGTTTGTACATTTGGAAGTGGTTGTCTATAATTTTGGCAAATAAATTTTAGCTGTAGCATGTATTACTAGAAGAGGCCCCAAACCTTCCTCATGTACTGACAAAGATACTTCGTGGCATTTAATTATTGATGATAAGAAGTGTCGCTAAAGATGTCACAAATGTGCCACTAAACATCTCAAAGTTATGTTATCCATTTAAACGTAATTTACCCCCTAATTTGTTTCGACTTTACCAACATGATTTTTTGACTTACAACTGGTTTACTGGAGGTAAAGTATGCTGATTTTGGTTCGGTGTACATCAATTGTTTTGGTTCAGTGTACATCAGTTTGTACCATACCATTCACACCCTTATCCTCGAGTCTACACGTGGTCTTGCCTTATCTTTGTATGACGAGGCCACATAAACTCTCCGCAGACGTGGTTGTCCACCTCGTAGTTACTCAGAAGTGGGTGATGAAGTCGGTCTGAAAGTTTAAGTAGCATGCTATAATTTACATATAGCCACTTTAGTCACCAAATGGGGTAAATTGAAGGAGTTAGAAGGTGCAGCCAAAGACACCATGGCAACTGGCGTTCACCAAGCTGGGGAAGCTCTTGGTAATGTTGGATGGCGGTAGGTGTTCGGTGCACTAGTCATGGTGTTGGGTGGTAGGGACAAATGTTGTAGTGCTAGTATAGGGTTGAGATGGGAATCGATGGTTGTGGCGGTATGGTACGCGTTTCATGGTACACGAGGATTATGTGGTTTTATAACTCGTAACCTAACAGCAATTGACACTATTTCTTGAAGTACAAAAAGACAGTAATTTTATTGTTTGCACTAATTATTGGATTTCCATTAATGTCAAAACAGAAATTACACAAGCAAATAACTTGTATGTAACAAACATGAGATTTTTGCTCTGTAATGTCGTAGTACAAAAGTCTAAATAACATGGTGAAGAGTGACAAAGAGCTTCTCGTCATCATTAATGGGTTGCACAGCTCAGTAAGTCCACCTAGGGTATTGCTCTCAATAGTATCTTAACCCCTGAAGTCACTTGTGGTGTTTCCGGACGAGTTTGTCCTACTTGCTGTCAGGGCAAACAGTCTGGCTTCATTGATGAACTTATCCGCATCTCCTGTGATTACGGTGCATGAATCAAAATAAGAGCATATACAGCATATATCATCCATTATGAACTTTTCCAACCATGTTATTCTCGAATATTCAACAATATCGAAACAAGAGTGGGGAAGATGCTATCCAGGGTGGTAGAGCAAGCTCTCACGGATTTGACCCCACATTTCAAAGATGCCATGCTGTTGTGGAAAAAATAGAAAAGAAAAATCTGAACGTTTAAATGCCAAAGAGAAGGGTCGCCTTACTTAACGCAATCCCCATGAGATTGTATATTTACCGGCGGATATGGATCGCCTGTGCCTTTCATCTTGGCCGTAGAAACACATCCAACGCTCACAACAGCAGCAAGGTTTGGGGGGGGGGGAGGGGGGGTAAGAATTTGGGTTGAAACCCTAATTTGCAAAATTAAGATTTGTAAACTTTTATATTGTATATACCTTGTAGATTAAAATGAGGGCAATATTCACATTTAAAAAATACGTATTGATAACATAAGCCAAAAAAATATTTTTTTTAACAGATCAATACGACTTTACCTTTTGAAACTTAGTGTCATTGATTGTAGTTTCACCTTACCCTCAGGGACATGAGTTATTTTGATGTTGATAATTTTTAAAGTTATGTTTTGATAGGGTTTTCTTTAAAAATGAACATGGTCTTAACATCATATTTATAAGAATGGGCTAGGTCCACTCCCACATTTTTGCCACTTAAAAATACTTTAGTGAACTTTTAACCTCTTTAACAACAAATTATTTATATTTAGCCAAAAAATTATAATTTTAGTCTCACCTTCTTAGAAGTATAAAATACACTTAATTTTTGCAAACCTTTGATTTCTAAAAAGGATATTTTTAATGAAAAATGTTTAGCCATTTTAATCTCTAGATATTATTTTATACGCTGGGACTAGATCCTTACCTGTTTTGGTTATATTCATAGTCTTTGGTCACTAAAAGATGCATTAGTGAACCTCTTTTGCCTCAAAATGTTTAAAGTTAGCTGAAACGGTAGAATTTAGCCTCACCTTTAAAAAGTCAAAATATTTAGAAAACTTTTAAACTTAAAAGAATAGTTTATTTTTATAATTATTTAACCCCTCGCGTATCAAAACTTGAGGGTTTTCAAGCTTAAAAAAATATATTAATCATTTGATTCAAAATATTGAGGTATTTAGCTTCAACATGAATTGAGGCAGTAGGCGATAGGTTTTTATAGTAATTTTTCGGTAATCAAAGAACATACAGGAGTTCGAGAGAGATTATATAGGTTTTCATAATATTTTTTCTTACTAAAAGATAAAACAATCCTTAACTCTAACTAAAGTATTGATTCTTATAAGGGTATTCTAAGTAAATATGCTTGATATCCTAAGAGAAGGCAAATACATCCCTTTTTTTAACACTTTAGTTCAAAATGAGTATTTGATGGGAAAAAAAGTTTCAAGTAAAAAACCACCCCTAATCAACACTATTTTTGTATGAAGATTTCAGTTTAAAAAGGGCATCTTAAGAAAGGGAAAAAAAAAAGATTAACCACTAAACTCCGGTCAGGGTTACATATGCATTTAGATATATTACATTCTCGGAAGAAAAATCTATAGAAAACTCTGTTCTCTGCAAGTTATTTTCTTTAATCAAATATGATGGAGAACATGTAATAACTCTAAGATAATTTAGTTTTTAAGTGAATGGAGGCAGTAGAGTCTGATAGGAATTTATTCAATAATTAGAGAGCATGATTATAGAATTTTCATAGGGTTTTTTTTCCTTTTTTTCTCTTTCAATAAAAGTTAAAACAATACTTTACTCTAACAAAAACATATATTTCAATAAAGATATTTATCAGAAGTCAATAATACCCTTATTTTATAGTCATACTCTTAGTAAAAATAGGTATTTAATGAAAAACTAATTTTTTAAGCCAAAAGTCAAAATAGTCCTTAACTCTAACCAAAACATATATCCAAATTAGGGTATTTTAAGGAAAGAGACCTTATATCCTATGAGAAGTCAATAACACCCTCATTTTTAAATAACACTCTAACTTAAGAAAGGTATATAATGAAAGAAAAATATTAAAGGTCAAAACACCCTTACTCACCCTTAACTTTTTTTATGAAAAAAAAAGTTAAAACAACACTTTACTCTAAGAAAAACATATATTTCAATAAAGATATTTATGAGAAGTCAATAATACCCTTATTTTTTAGTCATACTCTTATTAAAAATAGGTATTTAATGAAAAACAAAACTTTTAAGCCAAAAGTCAAAACAATCCTTAACTCTAGCCAAAACATATATCCAAATTAGGGTATTTCAAGGAAATAGACTTTATATCCTTGTGTCGGAGCAAGCTATTGCTTGTGTTTCTTTCTCCTCTCACCAATTCACTAACTCTAATAGTCTCCCGGAGGAGTCGCCTACCAGATGGGCCGAGGTAGCATCCCGGAGGAGCCGTTTACCTGGTGGAAGGGAAGTTAAAGCTCCCTGACAGAGATAGTGTCCCGGAGGAGTCGCCCATCCTCGCAGGATGAGTCCTTGTGCCGAAGCACTCAAAGGGCATCAAGGTAGTGTGGTGGAGGAGTAGGCGGAGATAGTGTTTCGGAGGAATCACCTATCCCCCTAGGTGAGTCCTTGTACCAGAGCACTGGGACGCGTCAATGTAGTCTCTCGGAGGACTGGCCTACCCGACGGGCCGAGGTAGCATTCAGGGAGAGCCGTCTACCTGGCAGAAAGGGAGTCTTCATGCCGGAGCACTTAGAGCTCCCTGAAGGAGATAGTGTCTCAAAGGAGTCACATATCCCTGTGGGTGCTGCATACTACGGGGAGTGGATCGAAACATGTTTCACAACAAAGGCAAGGTGCACATGGTGTGGTAAAAGGATGGACCAACATGGGGGCGTGGTAGTGTATGGGGGCGCGGCTATATCATCGATGGGGGCATGGGTGCGGCGAAGTGTGTCTGGTGTCGGGGACATGGTAATGTGACAGAGACTCGGGGAGTGAAACTATATAAGCAGCGTGGCGCATGGGTGGTGTGCTGTGTCGAGGGCACAGTAGTGTGACAGAGAACCGGGGGCACGACTCTATCAGTAGGGGCACGTGGGTGCAGCAGACTGTGTGTGGTGCTAGCGGCATATGACATGAAACTAGTGTAAGGGCTCAAAGACAAGTGTCGCAAAGACGGGTGTCGTGCCAAGGGCATGTGACGCGGAGATGCTGCGTGGGCACAGGCGACGGGCACTGCAAAGATTGCGGGCGGGCGCCAACGACGGGGGTCACGGAGTCGGCTCGTGGGTGCGGGCGATGAGCGTCACCAACGACACATGGTCAAGGTGGAGAGCAAGTATTGAGGGAAGGTAAGCCAACCCTTGAGGGAAGGCTGAAGCTGACCCTCAAGGGAAGGCCAAGGCCAACGCCTGGGCAAACGCTATGGCGTGCCGATGGGCGATGGTTTGGCATCCATGAGTAAAGTAAAATAAATTTTTAGCACCAAAATCATTATAAAAAAAAGGGCAAAAAACGCACGTGTCTTGGGCGTTCATATTTTGACCGGTTGAGGGTGTTGAGAAATTGGCCGTTGACTTTATCGATGTGTCGTACAAAATAGGACCCGCAATGGGTCTATAGATACAAGCAAGATAGGTTGGGAACACTCAGTATTTTGCATAGTCATACTAAAAGGCTACGTCGTCTTTTCCAGAGCATTACCTAGCATACGATTAGGTAAAAAATGTAAGTCGTCTGAACTGTATCCAATCAATATACACTATGGATAAGCATAAATAATCCTAAAATTCCAATAATTTGATATTGGAAACCATTGTAGCTTAACGAACTAAACCTTTTAAGACTTCTGTGATCAAATGAGCTATTAATATTGTAAAACAAGGTATTACATCCAATAAATTGCATGTATGACATTGTAAAACTGCAAAAAAGGAACCTCTTTAAGACGGACACAACCATTTGTCAAGGCTTACAACATAGTCACCAACCTCCACAGTCAGGTTGCTAATCATGCTGAGGCTGTTGACATTTTCCACAAGATGATCAAAGAGGGGGATGTTCCCTACACGCGACCTTCTTGGTGATGATTGAGCATCTTGCGAGCACGGGGAAGCTCGATGCTGCCATGGAGGGGTTTGATATGTTGCCGAGAATGAGGATCAAGCGGAGGGCAAGGCAACACCTCAGTTTAGTTGGGGGGTTTCACATATATAAAATGTTTCAATGTTGTCAATAGTTTGATTAGTGGGATGCCACTTGAAGAGATATTGTCGCGATAGTCAACAAGGTTGGCATTGTAGGTGCACGAGGGATTCGGGTCTTGTAGAGGAGGTGGACGCACTGGTTAGGCGACTCTTGTGGAACAAGTGGAAACCTAGAGGACATGGAGCTTTATTTCACTCGAAACGGTAGCAACAAGTATGATGCGATGATCAGAAAATCTCATATGAATTTAAATCTCAGATGCCGTGGTGTTTGCACTAACAAATAATTTTTTTCACAATGACATGTCTTTAATTAAATGCTACTAAATGGCATTAATTTTTATTTGTGAAAAAGAGATGATAATAAATTCAAATCATGGAAGTTATTATGCTCTCTAACTTCTAAAATTATGCTCCAATTGATAAGGGATAAGTTTAATTGGTTACTTATTAGTGGGTAATTATTATGTAAGTGGTAGGAATTATTTTGTAAGTGCGGCAGTTTGTCATCAAGTGGGTAGTTTGTCTTGTAGTAGTAGTTATTTTCTACAAAGTTTGTAGTATAAATTGTGGGTCAAGAAGGAGCAGAAGGAATGATCATCAATCATCATCAACCAGACAAATCAAGACTTTTTCAAGTCTTTTTCTTTCTTTTGTTTAGAGGCTTTTGCTACCAATCGATAGTGATTTCAGTTTTCTGTATAAACATTCACAATCAAGCGAAAGCTTTCTTTGTCATTTATGGGCATTGCAATCGTTCTAGTTTCTACTTTTCATTTTTATTTTTTCATTTTCAGAGAAGTCCCCAGGCCCTAGGGGCAAAAAAGATCCAACGCTTTTAATCGACTGTGCCGCAGATTCACAAACCGATAGTGAGTTTGTCCAGCAGCGCAGACATTGGCACCCCCGGTGGGACACTTGTATCTAAAAAGGAAAAATATCATGTTAGGAATGGTTGGAGAATCTAATTCAAAGCGTTGGGAGGCCTCCATTCAAATCTTGATAGAAGATACGCACGAATTAGGCGTGCTTTGCGGGAAATTTTTGAAATCATTACTTCAATTGGCTGAAACTTGCACTAAATTGGTGCAAGTACTTTGTATAAATTCAATAAAATGCTAAAATTGGCAAAAAAAAATTGAAAAATATATCCTTTGTTGAGAAAAATGCAAAGGATAATAATATTTCTGATTATAAAATGGTCTTTACACCAAAAGAAAATGAAAATGGTGTTAGGGGGGGGGGGGGGGTTATCAATGGTTCACAAGATCATTAAATAGTTTCTACACCAAAAGAAAATTTTAATGGTGTTATTGGGCATAATGATGCCCTAAACATGGCCAAAGAGAAATTGTTTCTTTATAAAGAAGATGATGACAAATCACTAGAAGCTCTAAACCAACAGTCTATTTTATCATCATGTGGAAAATGGCCAAAAGCAAGATGATGACATGGCTGATAAATGCTTTAAAAAATCATTTGTTATGGAAAATCACTCCAAATTTTATGGATACCAAGGTACGGTGGGTTTAGAAAAAAATTTTGAATTCATGAAATTTAGGTATGCAACTCCCACTTTGAATTTGCGTTTCACACCAGTACTTTATTTTGGTTATATGGCTTATAAATTAACATTGTTTGCATGAAAATTTTCACTAGACTAATTAATCGATTGGCTTATCAGTAGCCATTGTATATATTGATTTGGTTAGTGGCTAGGCCAAATGCAGTCATTGCACCAGAATATGTAGAGCTAAAGCCATTAGATGGCTAATCGATAGCAAAAATGCTTTCACTTTGAAGAATGCAAGCCTATCGATAGTGATTGGTATATCGATCGCAAATGATATCTTAATACTGGTGTATGCAAAATCAAGATGGTGCAGTTTAAGCCAATAGATTGCTTATCGATCGTGGAAGACTATCAAAAGTGCAAGTTTATCGATAGTGAAAAAATATTTTTCGTTTGAAAGATATGCCTCTTTATAATCGATAGTGAAAAGACAAGCCTATTAATAGTGAGAGACTATCAATCGTGCAAAGGCTATCGATCTTAAAATGCTATCGATCGTGAAAGGCTATTATCGATCGTGAAAGTCTATCGATAGTGAGAAAATACTTTCCCTTTGAAATATATGACTCTTCACAATCGATAGTGAAAAATACAAACTTATCAATAGTGAAAGACTATCAATCGTGAAATGTTATCGATTGTGCAAGGCTGTCAATCGTGAAATGCTATTGATCTTGAAAGGCTATTGATAATGAAAGGTTATACATCGTGAAAGACTATATATCGATCATGAAAGTCTATCGATAGTGAGAATATACTACCCCTTCAAAAGACATGACTCTTCGCAATCTCCAAGTATTCAATTGCTTGAGCCACAGGGACAATGTTTGCACCAACAAATAATTTTTTCACAATAACATGTCTTTAATTAAATGTCACTGAATGGAATTAATTTTTATTGGTAAAAAAGAGATGATAATTAATTCAAATCAGGAAATTACTTTCCAACTTCTGAAAATATGCTCCATATGATAAATGATAAGGTTAGTTGGTTACTTATTAGTAGGTAATTATTATGTAAGTGGTAGGAGTTATTTTGTAAGTAGGCAGTTTGTCATTAAGTGAGTAGTTTGTCTAGTAGAGGTAGTTATTTTTTACAAAGTTTGTAATATATATGGCGGGTCAAGAAGGAGCAGAAGGAATGATCATCAATCATCATCAACCAGACAAATTAAGACTTTTTCAAGTATTTTTCTTTCTTTTGTTTAGATGTTTTTGCTGCTGATCAATAAGGATTTTCAGTTTCCTGTATAAACATTCATAATCAATCGAAAACTCCATTTATCATTTATGGACGCGCAATCATTCTACTTTCTACTTTTCAATTTCAATTTCTATTTTCAGATAAATTCCCAGGCCTTAGGGGTAAAAAAGATCACACGCTTTTAATCGATTGTGTCGCGGGTACACAAATCGATAATGAGTTTGTTCAGCAGTACAAACACATGAGTACACGTGGATCCTGTTCGTTTCAAAATATTTTTCTGGGGATTTGATCTTGATATTGCATTGGCACCGGAATGATGTGAAATTTTAAGTGGACAATTTGTTGTGCAAGGTTATTAGGAATATCAGTCGGATGATTTGGCATGGGAATTTTTTCGATGGGAAAGCGGGAGGACAGTTCACTCATGATGTCCTCACAGTCTTCGACAATGATCACCATATCAACATCTTTATGTTACCATGGTGATGATCGGATCAATAAACTCCTATAAAAGTAAGAAGTGGTTATTGACCGACACAAGTTCGAAATGTAGACGCAATATCATGCCTTGAGGTCCTCCGTGACGCTGAACTGCTGTGCGACCCTTGCCAAAGTTCAACTTGACGATCTTGTACTCGTCTTTTAACGAAGATGGTATAGACACCTCATTTTTTAAGGCCTTATTTTATATATTTTATTGTAGGCTTTTTTTATTTTTATTATTATTATTATAGGCCTTGTTTAACTATTGGGCTTAACCCAGGTCACAATTTAGATAGGATAACAGTCGAATAATTGGATTGATTTTAATTAGGGTTTCTGCCCTGCTTTCATGTTAATCACATGGTTTAATAAAAATGTAGTCTTCCCCTCTAGAATTCGGCTTAAAAAGGTTGTTGACTAGACTATGGTAGGATTAAACGTAGCTTAAAACTAGGAGGTTGTGGGGAGGAAGTAAATATGAATGAATAACAAGCATCTAAAAAAGATATCTTTATGTACCTTGGATAGTAACATAAAAGAAGGGAGAGATCGGCGAGGATGTTGACCAGAGGATTAGATCAAGTTAGCTAAAGTGGTGGTCAACTTTGGAGTCTTGTGTGATTTCAACATTCTCTTTAGAATTTTGGGCAATTAAGAAACACCATACACATAAGATCCTCGAAATGTGAATTCCTAGGTGGAGCTGAGGCCACACTTGGAGAGCAAAAAAACTAAAAAATAGGATATCCGCAACAAAGTGAGGGTGGCACTTGATTGAGGAAAGAATGAGCAAACATCACTTGAGATGGTTTAGTCATCTCCAAGTATGGGCCTTTGAAATGCCTCGGTAATAACATAACGAATGATTTGTGCCAAGTTGATAAGGTAAGACAAGGCAAGGGTAGGTTGAGGCCAATTTTGTGGAGTAGCAGTCGTTGGGGTTTTATGAGTGAATATGTGCTTTGATGAGGAGAATTGGAGAAAAGGAGTTCTATAGCCGAACCTAACTAGTCTGGGTCAGGGCCTTGGTTGCTGATGATAGCGTTTTTCCTAGTGCACACATCCTCTCTTTTCTCGCACTCTCATCCCATCACTGAGTTATGGCACAACATCATTTAAAAGTCGTATAAGCGTCCTCTTCGTCCATGTAGCAAGAATAAATCTCTCATATCGTAGCTTCTACTTTCTTTTTAATAACTTGGTAGGTCAAGATATTCTTCAAGCCTAAATCAAAGGTGATACATGGTTAGTGAAGATCTACGTAGTTGTTTAGTGTAGAGAGTTCAAAGAGGACACAAGCATGGTCATTCCGGCCTCGCAAATGGTTTTTGTAAAAAAGTTGGAGGCGTATTGTGCATTCTAAGTAGTGCTCTAAGATATAAAAGTTTACAATCTTGAAGTCCATAAAGTGACAACTTTCTGAACAATGTTCTATGTAGAAAGGGTTCGCTAAAACCAATTATTAGAGAGGAAATGCCAATGAAGCAAAACGTCAAATAGAGAAGTCGGCGGTAAACAAAGGTATAGAGACGTAGATAGTACATATATTTGTCTAAATTTTTTGGGCTTTCCTAAGACTAATTTTAATACATGGTACTTTATTGATAGATAAGTTGTTACCTTATTTGCTGTTTGTTGTGCCCATGGCTTACCTCAATTGATAGAACCTTGATATTTGCATATTAAAAAATATATATATTGGGAACTAGAAGCTAACTGGGAAGAAAGACATAGAGAGACATGGTAAAAGGTGTCGAATTAACCCCTCCAACTAAGAAACTAAGGCTTCGTTTGACAAAAAAAAATTTTTGGTTTTCAGTTTTTAAAGAGCAGATTTTTAAAGAGCAGCTAAATTTTTTTTTTATATAAAAACAAGTGGGTGTTTGATAACCCCTTTTTTTTTTGAGGTTTTTTTTTTTGGTGTTTGGTAACCCTTTTTATTTTGACTTTTTTTTTTGGTGGTTTGCGGTGGCGGTGGTGGGGCGTAGCGGTGGTCGACGGTGGTGGTGGTGGTGGCCGACGGCCGGAGGTGGCTGCCGGCAATCACCGGCGGTGGTGGCCGGCGGCCGGAGGTAGCTGCCGGCAGTCTCCGGCGGTGGTGGCCGGCGGCCGGAGGTAGCTGCCGGCAGTCTCCGGCGGTGGTCGCCAGCGGCCGGAGGTGGCTGCCGGCAGTCACCGGCGGTGGTGGCCGGCGGCCGGAGGTAGCTGCCGGCCGTTTCCGGCGGTGGTCGCCGGCGGCCGGAAGTGGCTGCCGGCAGTCTCCGGCGGTGGTCGCCGGCGGCCGGAGATGGCTGCCGACAGTCTCCTGCGGTGGCTGCCGGCGGCCGGAGGTGGCTGCTGGTGGTCGCCGGCGGCCGGCAGTCGGCAGTCTCCGGCGGAGGTCGCCTGAGGTGGCTGCCGGCGGTGGGAGGGTGGTGGTGGTGGTCGAAAAAAAAAAACCAAAAGTGAAAAAAAAAACCAGTTTTTGGAGTTTTTTTTTTTACTCTGCAGTTTAAAAACTGGTTTTTTAAATTGAAAAAAAAATGGTTACCAAACGCTCCTTTTTTTTTCAGTTTTTAAAACTGAAAAAAAAAGAGGAAAAAAAAGAGTGTCAAACGGGGCCTAAATTTGTTGATATTCCACACACTTGCAATTCACACGGTTTGATTAATGTATCTAGATTACATCTTCGTCAGTAGTTTATACTTAGTTGTGTCTTAAAATTTTAAAGCTTATAGATTGAACTACTATTATGCCATTGTCTTTATTGAGATGTCGACTTCGTGTTCATGTTCTTTTTTGAACTTGTATGCTTTTATTCTCTCGATTGAAATGGGTTGCGATAGTGGCTGGACTTTTGCACCCATTTGTAATGCCTCTCAAATTTTGGGAGTGTTTGTATGTCAAAGGAGTACAAATGCCGAATGAGCTGTCATGCGTGCGATGACTAGGCAAAATTGGACTGTATGGAGTATTTGTATGTCAAAGGAGTCATAAAACTGTATAGAATTACATAGTATGTTCTAGAGTGTTCTACAGATAGGTAGAAAGGTAGGAGAACTTAGATATAAGTAGAGAACACCCTGGAAGGACAATCCTAGCTATGAAATCGAGTCAATTTTGTTCGTCCATTAAGGAGGTAGTGCTTATATATATATGTAGGAGTAATTTTTGTATGGATATCCAAGTACTCTTACAGGTCTTGTACTTTATATTTCTAATACATGTCTTTCCTTGGCCAACTTTGCCTTAGCATGAGTATGAGAACCAAAGGTCTTGCCAGCAACACACGGAGAAGGAAGCGAGGTGTGTTGGCCGATAATGATAGTATTTTTTTCGATACACTTCTGACCATTTTCAACTTTTCAACCTTAGCAATGGTCGACATGCTGCCTTAGCATCAGTATGTGCCTCAAGATAAAGTCAAGAATAAGGAAGGATGGTATCATTGTGAAGCAAAAGTCGAGAAAATTTAATACAGCAGCAGACCATTTAGCACATGAGGAACTAGAGTTGACCAAAGGATACAAGGTAGAAAGAGCAATTGATTTGTCATTGAAGTTGATAGAGGACTGTTGGGAGGACAATTGCGGCCATTCGAAGGTTATCGAGATAAAGGAAACAATTACGCCACTGGTGATGGAGCTTTCAGACAACTCATAATTCCGAAAATGGCTTGACACTAGTAACTAAAATATCTTCAGAAATTCAGTTATTTTAGTTTAGCTTTTACTAATTATGACTTATTTCGGCAACAAACAAATTCAGAGTTCAAGGAATTAATCCAACTTTTTATTTCAAACAAACTTGAAGTCCTTAGAAATATAAAAGGTGAAGTGGCAAACATACATTTTTACAATCAGCTTGTAAGGAAATAATGTGATAAGTAATACAAGCATGACTGGACGAGAAAAATCCTGAATGAGAAGAGTCAACCACTTGAACAAACACTAAAAGAAAGTTTACTAATAGATGTACCTTTTTGCTCTTCTGTATCTTTAGACAACCAACCATTGTTATAATATTGAGTGCGAACCAGTTATATATAAGGATTCAGTAGCTAATGCTAATCCAAGATTGACCACATGAGAAGGATAAAATTGAATTCCTTATATGTTGATCCTTTGACATGAGTGGTCTTCACATGTTTTACAACTCGCTATTGTCACATGCCATTCACGTGACTACTTAATGGAGTTAGCAATTATTACGTTTGAATTGCGACATTAAAACAGTCTCTGAAGTTTTTGGCTTTGGCAAGAAAAGCTCTCTCTCTAGGCTTTCCTATATGTCGATCATTGATATTTGAATTCCCATGTGAATTGTAGACATTAGGCATGCCCACAAGGATGCGGTGATCAAGAAATTAGCAAATGACTTTGGTACACACTCATTCCTCATGTTTAGAGAATGATCGTCTCATACAAATCCATGATTTGGTCCTACTTGTAATCCTTTGTATATGGTATTCACGTGTTGCAATTACAAGTAACCAAAATGGTGTTGAAGGAGTAAATTCCTTTTGCTTTTTTATGTATGTATCTGTAATTACATGTTTTAGAGGGTATATGTGTAAGGATGATCATGGGGCAGAGGTGGCCACGGCTGTGATTCATATGTTATGCGTGAAAGAGGAGTGATTTTATGGGTAACAAGTGATAGGAGGGTGTAATCCGTGAGTTAGTGTGTGTTCTTGACTATAGTGTGTATGTGTGTATCTTTTTGTGTGTGCACAGGTGAAGCAGGGGGAAGGGAACAACTGTAGGTGCTTGTGGGTGTGTAATTGTGAGTATAGATTTGGTTATTGTGCAAAGTGTGTGCATAAGTGTGTAAAGGTGTGGGAAAATATGTGGCTTTGAGTGAGAGGTCTGTGAGCTGGGTGTATTCAGGCAAGGCGTGGGACTTCTGGGTTTTTGATGAGGAAGAACAAGTATGTACGGGAAGGAAAAGGGTTGGGTTAACCCTTTAACTCATAAAGTGTCGCTAAAAGTATTTTAGTTTAGCAGTTTATCCTCCAATTTTTATGACCTGCTTAGAGACCTATTTGGGCAAAGTCTGAAAGAGTAACCCCAAATATTTTTATGAGACGTAAGCTCTGGAATTTTTTAAGAATTTTCGGAGTTTGCAAAGAGTGCTAAATTGGGGTACTGATTAAAGAACTTTATCTAATTATTTAGCATAGCAAACCAAGTTATTTTAACCTTAAAATTTTATGGAAGCCCAGATATGATTCATTATCTAAAATTTTGGGCCATTATGAGGCCAATAGGTATTTTTTCTGAAACTGGCCTTTTAGCGCTCGGTCCGCACACTAATTCAGGATTTTTGGGCGAAAATTCTTTAAAATATTTTTTAGACCAGAAATAACATCAACCAAAAAAATCTCAAAAATATCTTAAAATGCTATTTTAAACATCAGGATGTTTAAAATAGCATTTTAAGATATTTTTGAGATTTTTTCGGTGCCGAAAACCTCCCGGGGTGTTTTGGTAATTTACCACCCCGAAGGGGTATTTTGGTAATTTTACCTATAAGAGGTATTTTGAAGTAAATTTACATACGGTAAGATTATTTTGGTGACTTTGCTTTCGAAAAAGTCATTTTGATGATTAAAGTGTGACGAGAGGTGTTTTGGTAATTTGCCGCCCCGAAGGGATATTTTGGTAATTTGACCTAAGAAAGGTATTTTTGCATAAATTTACATATGGAAAGTTTATTTCAGTGATTCTACTTATGGGAAGACCATTTTGGTAATTTTAGTCTGAGAGGGGCATTTTGGTAATTTTACACCCCAGGGGCGTTTCAATAATTTTACATACCCGGTGATGGGGGTTCATTTTGGGAGTATGTGTGAGTTCGTATTAAGTTATAATTTTGTTCTGTAGGCTGTATTCTAATGATTCGATTATTCCGTTTAGGTTAAAGCTAAAGATTTCTGGTTAGGATAATTTAGCTGCGGATCCAGGTAAGGGATTTTATCTGAACCCTAGGGAAGGACTTTCGTCCGAACCCTTATTTTGATAACTCGTACTCATAAGTACTCATTTGATTTATTTATGGTTAATGCCGAACTCTGAATTCTGTATGGCTATCAGCATGTTATTGCCCAGAAAACCCCAATATTGAACCTGAATCGATTGTTTGGAAATCTTATGATGCTCGCACGTATAGCATGCTGAGTAATTTGATAATTGTCTGTATCCATTCTTCTGGATTGTTGCACTTAAAAATTGATAATTATTCACAATCGTCTTTGTTGTTTATCTGTGATTTTCTTCTGAAAATTCTGGTTTCTTCTGAAAATTTTGAATGCTAACTTGTGCCAGTATGATTATTGTTATTGGGATCCGAATTGATTTCGGTGATTGAACTTATGTTAAAGCTCACTGATATAGTTAATTTTTCTGCGTTGACCTGGGTTATCTGTTCTGTTCTGAGGCGGGCGTTATAAGGCTGGTCTGAATCCTGCATGGAATGCAGGCTAGTACCTAAGTGGACTAGTAATTATTCTGGTGCATCATGCATGCGTACACTTTTGTGCTTTGCCGAAATGGTATTGCAATCACCCAGGATCAACGTTGATTTTTTATTTTCTCTGCTCTGTATACTGCCGTGACTATTACGGCAATGTCTGAAAAGTATTATCTGAAATGATCTGTGCTTCTGTTGAAATCCTTTGGAAAATCTTCATCGTATTTTAGAAATGATGACTCTAGAAATGATCTATTATTGATTGCTTTTGGAATCCATTGTGTTTGTTCTGGTTCATTTTGGTATCTATTTCTGATGAATTTTGATCCTCTTGTAAATCATTGAGTTTTTGACCATCTGAGGCATTCAGGAAATTTTCTTTCGTTGGATTCTTTGGAATCGTCTGGTAATTCTTTGTTAGTCCTTGTACGACCTTACTGGGCTCTCAAAAGCTCACCCTTCGTTTGGCTCCCTTCTGCAGGTAATGATAAGTTGTAGCAGGTTCGGGAATGGGTTAGAGTCCGTGTGAGATTCCGATGAGCTCATCACCACTGTATAGTAACACCCCTCCGCAGGTCGGTACTGTTAACTTGTTCTTAAGAGTTTGAATTGCGAAGAACCGAAACTATAATAATGTAAGCTAAGTAGTTGGTGATTTGGTATTTTTGGGGAATCTGAGTTGATGTTGAATTAGATGATTTGAAATATGCGTTAGTGAACAGGTCCGACAGGTTTGATGTGATCTGGTAGGTTAACGACCCGGGTGTTCTGGGCGGCCGAGCTCTGAATTTTCGGGGGCGTTACACGTTTTGGGGTGAGGGAAGGTGCTACCATCATGGGGTGAGGAAAGGGACTGGCATCATGGGGTGAGGGAAGGCACTGCAGGTGTGGGGCGAGGGAAGGGGCTGCAGCGGGGAGAGCGAGGTGCGGGGAGAGAGAATAGATGGAAAGGGAAGGGCGACGTCGCCGGCGATGAAGGCGACGCCGGCAAGAGATTGGTTGCTAGCAATGGGAGAGAGAACAGATCAAAATTTAGGTTTTCAAGAAAACCCTAATTTGCAAATTAGGGTTTCAACAAAAACCTAATTGTGACTTTAAATTAAGGCTTGAAATCTTAAATTAATTTTTTTAAAAAATATTCAGTATATACAGTATAAGAGGTAGTATCGTCATTTTATAAATACATATTGATGATATCACACAAAAAGTACAATTTTTGGACGGAATCCTGACGGATGGACACGGCTGATACATTTTAAAAGTGTTTGGTCACGGTATGTTACATTTTAAAACCTAATGTCCTTGACTGTAATTATACCCAACCTCAGGGACATAGGTGTAATTTGCCCATCTTTATCTGACTACTCAAATTCTGAATGCTTATGCATATACACTTTTGTTTGGTCTAGTGTAAATGCAGATGTATGGATATTAATAAATCACATCTCAACCAAGAAAAGGGTAAGAGTAAAGCTAAACATGCCATAAAAAATAAAAAAGGAAAGCAAAATGTACTTGGAAAATTTCGGGGAAGAAAAAACTAATGTTCAAAACATTTTTATAGTAGTGTTAAGCAATAAAGCTTGCAGAATATTTGGTAATTTGTAGCCGTCGGTTTGTTCCCCCCTATACCAACTTTGCAGGTCAAGGACTACGTCTTGCTTGTTGCCTCTAACTTGTGCTACTACCGAGGACTACTACTTAATCAGCAATTCAACGTCAAAGATTTGATGACTCCATGTAAGTAAAAACGGAACTTCTACAGATAAATAAAATATTTTACCCCGTGATCTCTTGTTTTCTGCCTCTTAATTCGAAGAATCATTCAAATATATCAAAGGAAAAATTGCAAGAGGGGCAACTCAATGTCCATATGAGATGGAGCTAGACAAGCCATAAGATATGTTAGATTAATCTGGAAAGGGATCCCCGGAATAACATCAACACATGGAAGACCACCTCCAAATTTGATTTGAAGCCTATAAATTAAAATGCCACAAACCAGTACCATGAAATAAACACATCCTTCACCCACCCTAGAAAGCTCCAAATGTCACTCTCTATGACATCAAAAACTTTTCATGAGGCATTACTATTAGATGCGAGACTCAATATCAAGCAAACTTTATGTGAAGTTCTACATTTTTAACCCCTGAACCCCCAACGGCACTGGAATGCATACTTAATTCAAGAAGGATGGTTACAACCATCCCTATTAAATATTTACCTTGAACCTTGAGATAATAAAGTCTCAAACAACCTTACCAGCTTAAACCTCACTCCCAAACCTAATGAACTATAAGTAAAACTTGGAGAAGCCCTATATTTGATACGGGAAAGGAAAAGACAAAGAATTTTAAGGCCGAAAAGATGAAAGAATAATTTGCATCTGTTGTAAAAAGGCTTAAACAGAGCTATTAGATTGTGCACCCAGGGCAAGAAGAGCTAGCTCCATCTATCAGCCAGTCAATAAGAGTGAGAAGTTTGGGATATGTGACTGATCACAAACCACGTTTAGATTGTAGATCCCGTTGGCCCTCCTAATATATGTCAAAATCCCTAGATAAAACCTTTAAGGTCTTTCTTTTTATAGGCCGGCTCCAAGCAACTTGTATTGACTTCTTCTGACCATTTGCAAACTTAAGTAATGGTCAATATGCTGCTAGGTTGTCAAAAGTTGTTAAGTCTAAGTCAATCGGAGATGTCCCAAAGTACAACCATCAATAATGAAAAGAAGATTAAGGGATCTTTGATACCACTTGTCACGGACTGAGAGAGTTGTGGACCTTGAACTCGTGCACAATCCGTGCGACACTTAAGCAAACCAACCCGATGGTATCCTAAGTCAGCCTTCAATCTCCAAAACTTGTCGGTTCCGGTGGCAAGCATCTCATAAACACTCGTTACCTCCCCCTTGTTGTGTTGCACACTAGTCTCCGCGACCCCACACACGCACAATAGGCAAAGTAGGTTTAAAAAAGGACTTAAGTATACGAAGGAAGGTTTTACAAAATGATTCTCACTCACTTTTGGATCATCCAAGAGTTCATCCTAGAAGTGGTGGAGACACGCTCCATGTGGTAGAGCGTTAGGAATATTCTCGGAGAGGATGACATGACCATTTATGTGTTGATCAATTATGTAACTTTCAAAAATTTAACATATTGTTTGTAAGATTTTTTACTATATTGCATATTTTTCCTACATTCCAGCACGAAGAACAGGAACAAAGTTAGAGAGATTAGAATCCCCCTATCTGACAACCTTTTAACTTTTGATACTTCAGTAATCAATGGAATATGTGCTACATCATCCTTAATTAGGGACCTCAGGGGTATTCCGATACTTGTCTTGTTGGAGAATCTGGGTAAAGCTGAACCAAATAGGCAAAATAAAAGGACTACTAAATGGCCTTTGAGGAGCTGAGCGTGAAAACTTATTCCCTCTACAAGATTTTGAAGAAAGTTCAACTGCAATCAGTACATTTAATAACCAGGTTGGGCAAAAGTTGTTAATTCTAAGTCAATCGGAGATGTTCCAAAGTATAGCCATCAATAATGACATTAAGATTAAGGGATCTCTGATACTACTTGTCACGGACTGAGAGAATCGTGAGCCCGAACTCATGCACAATCTGTGCGGCACTTAAATAAACTAACCCGATGGTGCTTACAATCCCAAAACTTTCCAGTCCCGTTGGCAAGCACCTTACCAACACTTGTTGCCTCCCCATTGGTGTGTTGTTCACTAGTCTCTGTGACTCCACGCACACACGCACAATAGGCAAAGTTGGTCTAAAATAGGATTTCACTACACAAAGGAAGGTTTACAAGATGACACTCACGCACTTAGATTATCCAAGAGTTCATCCTAGAAGTGGTGGAGAGATGCTCCATGAAGTAGAGCGCCACGCATCTTTTCAGAGGAGGATGACATGACCATATATGTGATGATTATGTAACTTCTGAACCATTTACATGTCAAAAGTTGTTAATTCTAAGTCAATTGGAAATGTCCCAAAGTACAGCCATCAATAATGACATAAAGATTAAGGGATCTCTGATACCACTTGTCAGGGACTGAGAGATTCGTGGGCCCAGAACTCGTGCATAATTCGTGCGGTACTTAAGGAAACCAACTCGATTGTATCCTAAGTCAGCCTTTTATCCCAAAATTGTCGATCCCGTTGGCAAGCACCTCACCATCAGCTAGAAATTACCAATATTTAGCAAGCTCTATTGCTTAACACTGCTGTAAAAATGTTTTGAACATGAGCATTTTCTTCCCTGAAACTTGTCAAGTACGTTTACTTTTCCTTTTTTAATTTATATGGCATGTTAGCTTTACCCTTTATTTTTTTCTTGGTTGAGTTGTGATCAATCAATATCCACACATGTGCATTTGCACTGGACTAAACAGAAGTGTACATACATAAGCATTAAAAAGTTGAGTAGACATATAAAGATGGTCACTGATGCAGTACCTTCTTCATTGTCGGGATTGTTATTGCTTGGTAACAAGTCTGGAAACCTCTTAACTTTTGATACTTCAGTGATCGATGGAGTATGTGGTACATCATCCTTGAGTAGGGACCTCAGGAGTATTCCAACTTCTTAATATGTCTTATATGTCTACTCAACTTCTTAATGCTCATGTATATACATTTCTGTTTAGTCAAGTGCAAATGCAGATGTATGGATATTGATAGATCACATCTCAATCAAGAAAAAGTAAATGGTAAAGCTAACATGCCCGAAATTAAAAAAAAAAAGGAAAACTAAACGTACTTGGCAAGTTTCAGGAGAAAAATGCTCATGTTCAAAACATTTTTACAGCAGTGTTGAGCAATAGAGCTTGCAGAATATTGGTAATTTGTAGCTGTCGATTTGTTTCCCTAATACCAACTTGACATTGCAGGTTAACTTGTGCTACTACAGGGGATTATTACTGAATCAGCGATTGAACATCAAAGCTTTGATGGTTCCATGTAAGTAAAAGGAAAAATTCTACTGATATATAGAATATTTCATCTCGTGATCTCTTATTTTCTGCCTCATATATCGAAGAACCATTCGAATATATACGAAGGAAAGATCGCAAGAGGGGCAACCCAATGTCCAGCTGAGATGGAACTAGACAAACGATTTACATATCATTTGTAAGATTTTTGACTATATTACACATTGTTCCCACTTTGCAGCGGGAAGAACATGATCAAAGTTAAAGAGATTAGAATTCCCCCCATCTGGAAAACCTCCTAACTTTTGATGCTTCAGTAATCGATGAAGTATGTGGTACATCATCCTTGATTATGGACCTCAGGAGTATTCCTAGACTTATTATGTTAGAGAATTTGGGTAAAGCATCGATTCAAAGAGGCGAAATGTATGGACTACTAAATGGCCTTCTAAGAGCTGAGCGTGAAAACATATTCCCTCTTCAAGCTTTTGGAGATAGTTCAACCGCAATCAGTAATTTTAATAATAAGAAAATACCATCCCATTGGTTTGTACGGGGGAGAAGACACAGTCAAGAATAAGGAAGCATGGTATCATTGTGAATTAAAGTCGAGAAAATTTAATATTGCAGCAGACCATTCTGCACATGAGGCACTGTACAAAACTTGGAAGCTGACTTAGGTGATCTTATGCAACTGACTCTCTTATTTATAGGCATTGACATCCTCAATGGACGGACAAGATTGAATCAATCATATGGCTGCAATTGTTCTTCTGAAGTTTTCTCTACTTATCTCTAATTTTTGTACATTTTTACCCATCTCTAGAACACTTCAGAGTGTACTACACGATTCTGGACTCTTTACAAATATAGACACTCTTTGCAAACCAATTTGTGTGCATGGCAATCCAATTAGCGTTTACACATAAAAAATACAATCACAAGATACCTCATTTATGAATTATCTCACCATTTAATTCTCTGAGGCAATTTGTTTATGACAATATCAATCACAAGATACGATTAACTAAACAACCAATTATCTCTTAGTCTGAATATAAATGTTAATGAAACCTCTCTCTTTATACTTAAATCAATCCAACTATACTGTCTAATTTACCATCAAAATATTATTGGGGTAAGGAGTATTGTACAATGTATAAAACCTCAAGTCAAAAGAGTTCTTGCTAAGGAGTCGGTGTTAATCTAGAAGACGAGGTGCATTGTGCTCTCTTTGCCTTGTTAATCACAAAAAGACTAGTTTTGAACCCGTGCGTTGCATATGGGAGCATGTTACAACTACTAAAAATTTTATCCACATGACGTACTAACTTTGAGTTTCAAAATTTCAAGAATTGGTAGTGAACAATACAATTGGTAGTAACATACGTACTTAATGTGATTTCCACATTATAGTCGATCATTATTTTTTAAGAAATAAGATAGGGCATAAATTGTTGTAATGGTCTCCAAATATTAGTTTTATATTCAGAATTGTCGCTTAATTTTACTCATTAGCAGATGTTATTCGGAAAATAAGTCTATAAATAGACTTGTCACTAAATTTGGAACTTTCAATTGACAACTTAATTAAAAACGTGGAGTTAATAATAGTAAAAATAGGCAACTATTTTTGCATCAAGGAAAACATGAAGCATTCAAGAAATAGGCAACTATTTCATGTTCGAATCATGAAATAAAGTTTAGTTGTTTACGAATGCATAAAACATGACTGACCTACATTATTTCTAATTAATAACGGTTAAAATTTGTCGCTAAGCATTCCCGTCTCTTCATAAACAAAAAGTAAAGCAAACTATTCGCTGATTAAAGTAGAGAGAAAAATGTTATTAAGAGGATAAAAAGAGATTTATGTGTACATATACATCTAATTATATAACATATTTATCTAACATTTTCTTATGCTTATTCACATCATTCTGACGCTTAAAGAGTCGTACTTCATCATTAATGTAAATGGAATATGAAAACATAATAAAGCTTGTAATATAGACTTCGCAATGATGATAAATAAAATGACCATATATACTATAGGGAGAATTGCTCCCATTATTTCTGTAGAACATGTTCTTACCAATTCACGCTTTATGCAACCAAAGACGTTAGAAACATATCATAAAAAACCATAAAAGAAACATGAATCATGAATTAAACTTGCCACAATTCAGATACCAATCGTTGTTGTTAGGCTGTGAGTATATATTCTAAAGCTAGAGTTCATTAGAACTTAAACAATAGAAACCTCTTCATAAGCAATAGCATGGAAGGAAAGGATGGTTACATGAAGATGTGTGAGGCAGATAAAGAATTGTGCACATGAAAAAGAGTATGAGAAACTTTGAAGGTCTTTGTGAATCTTATGGATATGAATACCTTGTACTCAAAAATAAAATTTCAAAAACAAACTAAAACTAATCAAATAAGAGGCAAAAATGTCATTTTTTTTTCAGCATTCAATACTTTTCGTGTTAAGAAACATGAGGCTAAAATTTCGGGTTTTATAAATTTTTCAATTGTTCATGCTATAGAATAGGAAATAATAGAAATAGCTTATAAATGTTTTTGGAGAGTTAAAAATGAAAAGTATTGAGTGCGATAATATTAGTTTAGTGATAGAAAGATTGTTTTCCTTTGAAATCTTCCTTTTTAGAAATAATATCTCTCCGTGTTTAAATATTTTAGGAACATTATAAAAAGAAAGTGATACATTTAACTAGAAATTGCTTTAATGTTTGAAAGAAAAGTTTTATTCCACATGGCAAGAAGAGAGAGTGTCCACGTAGGCAGTGACATGGCCACTTCCTCTCAATTTCGACTATATATATATATATATATATATATATATATATATATAATTCGTGTTCTCTCTGCATGCATACGTAAACATGGAGCTACCATATTTTGACCAAATTGACGCAATCATAGTAAAACAATTACATTAAAAAGTTGGCAGACAAAGTAATTTCACTATATTATTTAAACAAGAACTGAGAACAGCCCCTTTTTTTAATAAGAATGATTGCATTAATATATCTTAAGCAAGTACAATAGAGTATATTGACTTGTATTACAATTCAATGAAAAAAAAACATGATATTAACGTTTAAATGAAACAGCAATGTCATACTCCTGCCCCAGTCAAGTAGCACCACCTCCTAATGTAAGCCAATCATTAACTCTATTTTCATTGGCAAAATCTGCTACTATTGCAAGGGATGTGGTCGTTTTAAGGGAGTTCTTGTGTTTTCTTGCCAAGTTGCAATCATGTAGGTTCGTACAAACAGAAGACATGTCAAAGTAGATTATGCATGTGTTAAGATGCTTACAGTTACTTGCATTTAGTTGCTAACACAAGAAATCTGAGTCGGAATGTAGAATAGCATGCATGGAGTGACGAGAGCAAGCCCATAAATACGCTTTGAGAAATGTGATAGCATAAGTTGAATGGGCGTCCTAAGCACAATGCTGCATGAAAGGCATCGGATATGGTGGTTATCATGACCTGAAGCTATAACCACTAATACCCACTTGCTGCTTGTTTTCATCAAAACATCAATGTAACTCTATATTTACAACCCGAAAGTTGTTGCATCCGCAATAATTGAAAGAAAACTGATAAGGAGGACTAAAGCTTATCACTCTAGATTTATTGGGGACAACACTAACATAGATAGATTTTATGTATACCTAGCATAACTTGGTCAAATATAATCTCATTCCTACGTTCCCAAGTAAACCATAAAGTTATAACTAGTTCGTTATCAGATAGATTTGTCTGTGTCAGAGAAGATGATCCAAGAAGTCAATCAATGAATAATTTCCCAAGGTTAGTTCCATCATTAGCAGACTAGCTATACAATGGGCTGACTAGACTGAAGAAAGACATGGGCATTCTAAGAAAGATGGAAAATAGTTTCTGAGTTATTATTACATAAAACACTCCACTGGCTATTGCTAATTCCTAAACGATGAAAAGATGTAGGCACAGGAGGTCTATCAAGAAGATTTTATCAGAAGAACACTTGGATTTTGACAAGCACATTTAGAGACTAAATAGTTTTCCAAGTGGTGCCAAGGAAGTGGCTTCACAGCATACATGGAGTTGCCATAAACAATGTAGTCTGAGTCAGAAGTCAAATACAATTGTGTGGATCAGAGAAAGGGCAAAAGACCGAGGCTTCCCCAACAGAGCCCAAGGAATGGCAGTATTGGGAAGGCCAAGGCACAGAGTGAATATGCAACGACAGTCAATAGTTTAATGCTTAAGTGCAGAGTCAGGGTTGAGAGTCGAGGTCCAAAATCAAGGTCTAAAGTCCAAAGTCTTTCTCTCTCTAGAATTCTCTAGCTCTAGGGTTTTGGAGTGATATAGTAATGTGCAAATTCAATTCTCTCGAAAATGAATTATTTAGTCTTCTACTTATAGGAGTTGGAAAAGTAATGTCATCAAGCAACACGTGGTGCTTCATATGAGTGACACCTTCTCTAGAGGTGCCATAAATGCCGGTGCTCCACGGACTATCGGATTGCATATTTGCTCAGACAACCCTGCACAGCTTCGCTCTATCTATTTAGGAAAATTGGCTCACATAGCACCAATGTGGTTAGAGCACACCAGGTATGAGGACTCCTTCTCGCCGGGTCGGCGTGTCATCTAGAACACTAGAGTTGTCAAATGGGCCGGGTGGCCCGCGGGCTGGCCCGATCGGGGCCCTTTCTGGCCCGGGCTAGCCCGGCCCCATTCATCAACAGTGCTGGCCCGGCCTTTTAGGACCTGGGCCAGGGCCAGGCCCGGCCCGAAAAAGCCCGGTTCTGGCCCGATTCAGGCCCTATTCATTTAAAACTGGTTTGCAATTCTCCTTTTTTTATTTTTTTAAGCAAATTATGTTCTTATGTGGGTTTTTTATTTTTATTTTACACATCATGTTCATCAAAAGGAATCCAATAAACATGAAAAATTCAGCTTAAACTGATCTCACAATATCAGCAATCATAATCACAAAGGTTCGATACTTGTTTATTCGTTATTTGCTCACGTTTAGGTGTTGAAGATGAAATAGCTAGGACAAAATGTAAAAACACTTGGTTGATTCAACTGAAACTGGCTTCATTGAAGCAAGGAAACCAACCCAAAGAGGTCTACTACCATCATCGTTTAACAGCTTACTTGTCTGCTTAATTTTCAGCCCAAAGTCTAAAAAAGAAGAAGATTATGGAGCATTAGACAAGGCCAAAAATCTAAAGAATTGGCCAAATATAGGACTATTTGTAATATCTAAAAGGTTGACAATTGTCAGCAAGATTTGGCAGTCAATACAACAATTTGATCAAGTGGACTAACTGGAGCAAGTGGCTGATTTTAGACAGCTTGTATCCATCGATTTTAATTTATTGTTTTCTTCATGACTTTTTGCAGTGAACAGTGACTGAATTTGTTGAGTGCTCTATGAAGGTTTGGACCAGGATGCTCTGAACATGCTTTGAAGTTTCAAACTTAGGCTACATGCATTTTCAATATGACTTCTTATTAGAACATTATTATTATGTTCGGTGATGTACAAAGTATTTTGAACATTAGTTTGACTTTGATGGTGCAATCTACTAATCTTTCCCTTTTGGAATATGTTCTTTGGATATTAATTCAATTTATGTGCAATCTACTAATCTTTCCCTAAAGTACAATTTGCTTAAACAATAATAACAAATTATCATAATTAAAACCCTTACCTTGAATAACAAAAAAATGCCAAAAAAAAATTAAAAAAAATTGGGCCCGGGCCCGGCCCTAAATGTTCGGCCTAGGGCCTGGGCTTGGACCAGGCCCAGATATCCCCAGAATCAGGCCCGGCCCGGCCCGTTTGGCAGGCCCCTTGGCCCGGGCCCTGCCCGATTTGCTGGAGGCCCGATGGGCTTGGGCTGGGCCGGCCCAAGCCCGGCCCATTTGACACCTCTATAGAACACTATACATGACTACTCCTGCTCTGGCATAGGGGGATCTTTATCAACACCCCTACGGACCATGGGGTCCCCCCGAGAAGGGAGAAGGTCTTTGGAAGGCACAGATCGTAGTCCGCTTAGCAGTTGGGCATTGGGTATTTGCCTCTACATAAGGTTATCTACGTCTCTCAACCCCTCCTGTGAGGCTGAGTAAGAGCTTTGGTCTGGTTGCTCACATAACGCCAATGTGTCCTAAATGAGTCATCTGCCCTAAGGGATGCCTGAACACTCAGAAGATCGGGTCAAAGTATGTTCCACATCCCAACGAAAGGTGCGGATGGCATGGCGAAAAGATTGACCAACACCGGGGGCATGGCAGTGTAATAGGGTGTCGAGGATGCATATGTATAAGTGGCATGATGCATGAGCGTGATGGGGTTTGTGCGGTTCTAAGGGCACGTTCAATGGAGAGGGCACGATGACACCACATGGGCACAATCGAGGGAACCAGTGACGTGGGTACATATAGCAGGAGGTGGCATTTGGGCGTAGTCCAACAACGCAGTGCTTGGATGCAGCAAAGTTCACAGTACCAGGGGCACCTAGCATTAGGGCGTGGTCTAGTGCGCTTGGGCATTGTGATTGGCGTTGTGTCACTGGCAAGTAATGTAGGGATGACGCTCGAGCGCGGCGACGAAGGTCATGGAGTATGGAGCCCCTAAGGAGATGAGAGTCCATGGGGGGAGGCAAGGAGCCCCCAGAGAGAAAAGAGGTTAGGAGAAAAGGCAAGGAGCCTCCAAAGAAAGGATCCCCCAATGAAAGGAAAGTTCAAGGGGGAGCACGGAGCCCCCAAAGAGAGGGGGAGGAACCCCCATGGAGAGGAGATACTAAGGAACAAGAAGAGGGAGGCTTCAAGGAAAGGCTCTAACCGACCTCTTCATCCAATGGAAAGGCTCGGGTCCACTTCCCTTTGGTGAGCAGCGAATCAAGATAGACACTAGTTTTTCCGTGACGAAGGCACTGTACATGATTTGGAGCATGCCCTACGAGTTGACTAGATTGTAGCGTTAAACTTTGGCCCGTTGAATATTTGTTGGCATATCACTAAACAGGAACCCAGAGCGGTCAAAAGTGCATAGCCAAGATAGGCTAACAACACTAAGTTTGTGGAAGAATCGCGGTAGCGGAACTAGAGATACAAGACACGAGGCTTTTAAAATTAAGCCCTAATACTTACAATTAGACCCTAAATTATATAAGACTTATTAATTAACCTCTTCACTCTTGCAAGTACAAAAATAGAAGTCATTTTTGAAAGTGAGGTCCATCCCACGAAGAAGATGGAGCATATTTGGTTTACCATAATGATTACAAGAATTCCTCTATATATGTACATACTATTCAAATATAATGAGGTTCCCAAGTATATAATATTTATTGTGATGTCATTTTTTTTTTAAATCTCGTGTTACTTTCGTCTACAAAGGTTCCGTTTGACAATACTTTCAGTTTTGATTTTCAGTTTCCAAAAAAAAAAATTCAACACCAGTTTATTTATTTATTTACAAAAACAAGTAGGTGTTTGATAACTCAGTTTTTATTTTGAGTTTTGTTTTGTTTGATTACTCAGTTTTTATTTTGAAATTTTTCTTTGGTGGTGATTTACGGTAACGGTGGTGAGGCATAATGGTGGGCGACAGTGGGGGTCACCAACGATGATTGGCGGGGGTCATCGACGATGGTTGCCGGTGGTGACTACAGGCCGCCAACAGTCGCCAACTGGCGGTGGTCATCGGCAGCGGACAATGGCGGTGGGTGGTGGCTGTCTGCGATGGGAGGGGGGTGATGGTGGTCTTCTCAAAATAAAAACCGAAACTCATTTTTGGAGTTTTCAAAAACAGTCTTGATTTAAAAACTGATGAAAAAAAAAACGAAAACTAGTTGTCAAACGCGTTTATTTTTTCCAGTTTACAAAACTAGAAAAAAAAAATCTATCAAACAGGGCCTTTGCTTTCAGCAAAAGTTTTTAAAAGGCCTGTAGTAACAGTTAAATACCTTTGGCAAATGTGGAACTCAAATGAACAGAGTTAGAGCTCAAATATCCCCTCCGTTTCCTCCTGAACAGCAACGACATCAAAATCCGCCCTTCTATCAAAAGCAAATCGGCAAAAATTAGCTAATAGCTAAAGTGCGGAGAGGCCCCAATACGTCATTCTCGAAAGCTAGGTCCGAGTGTTGCGTCCATGCTTAGTGCTTGAACAGCCAACCCTACTGATTGACCTCAAAGATGATGTCTTAAGGGCATCATCAACCAAAACGCATATCTTAGTTCCTCCCCACACCCCACATGTTATCATCCATCCATACTGGTAAATGGAACAGTATCTACCACTCTGCCAGTATTCTTCTCTTATTAGTCTCAGATTTTTTTTCTTCTGTTACTGCTAATGATTGTGGTAGTTTAAGCTGGATTTTG
This sequence comes from Escallonia herrerae, assembly GCA_033070095.1. Taxonomy (NCBI): domain Eukaryota; kingdom Viridiplantae; phylum Streptophyta; class Magnoliopsida; order Escalloniales; family Escalloniaceae; genus Escallonia; species Escallonia herrerae. The sequence goes on along the minus strand of JAVXUP010002212.1, from coordinate 72,029 downwards.
TAGTGTTTTTTCTCTCCTCTTTTGGTGTTTTAGATTTTATACACCGGTTGACACCAAAAAGAAAAGACTGGAGAGGGGAAACAAGGTAACTACATTTGTCAATTCTTTCATATATGATCAAAAACTGGAGAAGTAGACAAAATCAAATGTTTGACCAAATTTACACTGCAGATGAGGATGCAAAAAAACAACCAGGTTATCAGATCTCACTAGGAATGTCAAGGTTCAATAGAAAATTTCAATGACCACTTTCAAATCTACAAAACCACAAAACTGTCTCGACTATTAACAAATGTACATAAACCTTCCCCCAAATAGCACTTCATGGCTCTGCATTACCACCCCCCAAACCCCCCCCCCCCCCCCCACCCACCACAACAACCCACAAGTACACACTCCTGTTCCGACAAGCAAAGTTAGTGCTTACCTCGTTGCAAGTTCGAACGAAAAGCTCCCAGCTTTGCTTGACTTGGTTTATTGAGCCTTTGACAAGGATAATGTCCCAACATGGGCTATTATCAGATGTCAGAGTGCCTCATGGACAACAAAACAAAGTGAAAAACTGCTGTAGATGAACTCACTAATACAGTGCGTGTCATCATCCATACAGTGCATAATAACATATAACGAGTAAGCGAGGGGAGGGAAGTACAGACAGCTCGAATCAAGAAGAAAATTAAAAAGTGCCTCACCGCTGCTGCAGCCACTCCTGGATTGCAGATCGTAGAGCGTGATTGGGCAGAAGATTGGAGTTTGCAAGCTTGAGGTTTGTCATGGGCGAAGTATCATGGCCGCTGTCAAGCCATCCTTTTAGAGCCTCTGCTTCGTAGGTAAATCCATCAGCTGCGACTACAGGATCTTGCATAACTTCCTGCAGTTAGTATAACGAAGTAAACAAATGTTACTGATGCATTAAAACCATATATTTGACACGGAATTTGCTGGGAACAAAATAAACCTTACATCGGAAACCAAAACCAGTCTCCGGAAAGTAGGGGTCATATGAAATAAACAAAATCAAGGCAAAATGATGCACTGGGGGTAACTCATGTTTCTCTTGTATGCTTTAGTGAGTTTTTTAAGATACTGGCAGCACATCTCGTGTGGTGCTACAAAATCCAAACCAAAAGCCAAATTGAGTACTGAAGGGTTGAAAAATCTGGACTGCATGCGATACTTTAGCCTGCACCTGCATGTGTTACCAAGCTCCCAGTGATTCTCTAGGTGTAAATGGGTGTTCGGCATTCCTGGGGTAAGCGTCAGCTAATTGCCCAGGACAGTCAAGATATTTTAAAGTCAAATACAAATGACCGGCCAAGGAAGACCTGGCAACCAACTAGGCAACTGCCCAGAAATAATGGTATCTGCCGAAAAGTTTCTTTTTCGGGGGCATTTTTACTATACCAAGTGCCTAGCCAAGGCTTAACAGTAACAATGGTTCAAACTTGAGTATACTAATACCCCTTCCACCATAGCATCCCGTGTATTGGTACTTCATACTTGCAACCCAAAACATGGTAATCTGGGTACCGGTACTCCCAATCTAGCGAACCAACAACTACGTAGGCCCAGTTCTCATAAAATTGCGCTCTACTTAATATATACCTAATAATTCTAATAAACTAAGTCCATAATTTTATTTTTTTGGTCAAGACAAATAAGTCTATAGTTGTATGTTATCTATTATTCCTATCACGTTTCTTCTCAAGAAAAATGATATTCAAACATCTTTGTCTGCAATTTTACACAACAATGTTGTATTCCTGCATAGTGAACCAAAGAACCGATCCATAGCAAACCGCGATCCGAAATAGCAAACGAATAAGCCTACCCCCCGTACCGCATACCTACACATTGATGCACCACGTACCTAGGCTGAACTAGGTGACGGTTCAAATATGTCAATGAATTAACTTTGGTGACATTGCCTAGTAAAAGCCCAACATTTACCAGATGCTCGCACAGTGAGACGTTTTGCTTGAAACAATCATCTTATAGCTGGTTTATCCAAGAAAATTTTGGGGGAGGGACTCATGCTATGTACATAAGATATTATAGAACGAAAAATGCATAAGTGAACCAACCAGGAAAATGGGGCAAACAAAATAGGGCGGAATCTGGCAACGCTCATCTGAACCCAACCGAAATGACGAGGCCCCACATGAAACTCTCATCGGTTCAAGCACCCTCCAGACCTCCGCCACAAGGTCAGGTCTGATCCTGCGGTTCACCTCACAGCAACTCATGGCTAAGTGAGCCAACTGTTTGGCCTGCACAAATGGCCAGTCCCCCGCTGTAGCATCCAGCAGGTCTTTTAAGTTTCCATTATCTAATGCACTTTGCACTTCCTTCACTATTCCCAGGACTGGCCTTCCAGTCAACAATCTTAGTAATATAACTCCAAAAGAGTATACATCTGACTTTGAAGTAAGCTCTCCCGTTGAAAGGAATTCAGGGTCGATGTATGCAAAAGTGCCCTTTGGGTCAGTTCTGCAACACAGTGTCGTGTTGTTGCTTGAAAAGTCTTGAGAAAGAACACGACAAATTCCAAAGTCACCGAGTTTACACGCATAGTGGTTATCAAGGAGAACATTAGCAGGTTTCAAATCACCATGTATTACGCTGTGAGGACTGCAAGAATGAAGAAAAATAAGAGCAGAACAAAGCTCTGCGGCGATACGTATTCGAGTTTGCCAAGATAGTGGGGGAGTGTTGTCCCTGCAGTTGAGACGATCTTCAAGGCTTCCATTAGGAAGATACTCGTAGACCAGAATCCAAGCTTCTGGGCACGCTCCTATCAGAGTGACGAGGTTCGGATGCCTTAACTTACTCAAGATATTGACCTGAAATTACAAAGATATCATAATAAAGATTTAGATACTTTTTTCCCTCACGAGGAAAAATGCATAAATTGATATTTTTTTTCATACAGTACTAGAACGTGCGACGCCAATAAAAACATGCTCCAAAAAACAGTGCAGCAGGAAATCCATAAATAACCTCTCTACCAAAAGAAAATTAATCTGAATGCAGCATTTTTTCTCGTGTCTGCTTCTCACGTAACAGTACTAACAAACTACAAACGTAAGCGGAAACATAAAAAAAAAAAATTTGGTTTTGCTTCACATGAAGGCAGCCAATACAAAATATATCCAAATCCAAAAAACATGAAGTCATATACCAGTACCAGCAATGGCCAGTACTTGTAATAGATATGCCCAACCGGTAGAACAGAAGAAAACGTGTAGAAGAGAGAAGCAGCAGAGGAAGGGGTAGAAAAAGGAGAAACCACTGATCAGACTCTTACAGGGGGAAAAACCCCCAAGGGTTGGGTGATTAAGGAAAGAGAGGGATAGGAACACTAATCTCAACATTTTGATATAAATTTATCTTTTCAAGGCAAACCAGTAACTGAACAGGAATATAGTAATTGGAGAAGTAACAAATTATCAACCAGATAAAACGAGCTTTAATGACTCAAGGACTGAGGATTTAGGGGTTTTAGGCTTATAACAACAGGCCTCCTATATACTGAGAGATTTTGAATTGGCTTTATCTAGTTTCCCATTCAGATCTGCCTTGCCTATAATTGATGTCATGAGAACAGTATATCTCTGTTTCCTCAATTCCCTTCTCATTAGGTTTTTGGTTATTCAACGTCTCCTTTACCTTCCTCAAGCTGTCATAGATTGAGACTGAGACTAGGATCCGGACAAAATGGATGAAACAGGAGATCCGAGTGAATGGAAGGGAAAAAAACGTGCTGAAAGGTGTAAAACAGTTATTTGGGCCTCAGAGAGTAATATCTTATTATCTGTTATCTCCTTCTCTTCTCTCTACCCTCTCTCTCAATCCAACATGGTCCCACATCAGCACAAGATAGTTTGATACGAGCTCTGGCATTAAACCAGATCAGAGGCCAGAGAGCTGGCATTGGCCTCATAAGGGGGTAGCATTGGGTATCACCTGGAACATGGTATGGTGTTGCCAAAAACTAAGGTGGGCATACCCCGTGATGACTAAAAAGAAACAAGCTCCTTAAAACAGACGCCCAACTTAAATTTCCAACGCATTAGTAACACCACAAGATTGGGCACCAACAATACCATAGAACACCTGGAACATTGGCACGTTAGCCAGTTAAAATTAGACATTGATCCATAAAAAGAGTGGTTATAGAGAGAGAAGGTCAACCAATAAATGCACAACCACCACAAAGAAAAAATACTTGGTGAAATAAAAGAGCAAATTACGTCTGAGAAATCAAAAAAGGCCAGAAACTAAAATTTCAAGTTCTGCCCAGAAGATAAAAGTTCATCCGCAAACTTTGTTTATGCATCTCTAATTTGTGACAGGACTAATATGAAATTAAGATAATTCTCAAACCAACTTACCTCCTGTTGATATTCCGAGGGTCCTTGCGAGCTATGAGAGTGTAGCTTCTTTATAGCCACTACAGTGTGACGAAGAAGGCCTTTATAAATACTTCCATAGCCCCCCTCTCCAATCTTTAAGGAAGGATCAAATTTCTTAGTTGCTTCTTCAATCTCAAAGAAAGAGAACTCAGAGAAGAACTGAAGCGATTGAGTGCTTGAAGACTCCTCTGCCTGTTTTCTACGCAGATCCTCAGCTTCTCTGAGAACGTCATCGCGTTCTACCTGCAACTCATCGCGTTCATTTTTGTAATTTTGCAACAGTTCAACAGCAGAGAAAATCTTCTCTTCCAATTCTTGTACCATCTGATCAGAATTTGCAATTTGGTTCTCCAGAGATGACTTTTGTTCCAGGGCAACTTGGAGTTCTTTCATGACTTCCTCTAGCTGTTGCTTCATCTTTCCAAATTCTTCTTTCCCTCTTGCTAGTACATCCTCAACTTCTTTCCGTTGTCTAAATTCCTCGGTATACGAGTTTTCTGATGCTTTAGCCTGTGTATATTGTAGCCATTTATGTACTTCAGAATGCCATTAAGGTTTTTTGGTTTTTTATCATAAACCCATAGACGTTACAGACTTGTCTGTTGAGACCAGATATGCACATATGGCCCAGACATCATTCCATTTGAGATCTCTAGATCCTTGATCTCATCCAAAAGCAAGGGTGAAATGAAAGAATATCCTATTAGGAAATATCCAGGGATTGTGAAGTTCAATACGATCTATGATTTAATTTTATAGCATGGCAAACCAACATAAAGATAGAATGGCATCTTCATTAAAATTTAATAATAGTTCTTAAAATAAAATAAAAAACACAAAAGAAGAAAGAAACCAAAAAGCAATCAAGGAGAGGCTTTGCTTATTAGAAGATGATGATAAACACCTTAGCCAGCAATTATTTCTTAACCTAGCTGTCATAGTGCCATCTTATGTTTGTTCGATTCTAATGCAGCTACATGCAGTAATGGCTGTCTTAAAGTACGGTCTTCATAACAAAATAGATCAAATGCAATATTTTGCGTTTTAGGTAATAATAAGAATGAACTTATAGCGATAGAAGAAGCACCTAAGAATAGAGAAATGCAATTGAAGTACTTCCTTTAATTTTCCTCGTTTCCTAATTGTTATGGGTTTCCTTAAGGATATCACGATATCGAACAGCCATCGATGTTCTTTTTCCAATTTTCTTTTCACCTCTGAGAAAATATGAAATTATTACTCTATTTGTTGCTTCATGCAATCTACAGACATTAGAAATTTCTTGTCACTAGAGTTTATCCTAGACCCATCGCCCTCCACACCCAAATCAAACGGACAAAGAAAACAGATCCTATACAGCAACATAAAACGATAAAGATCATATGGCAACCCCTGATGTGAGAGGTAGGAACATGTTTCATTTGTTTACTGTCTTTCTCTTAACTTAAAGTATACCAAAAAATAACCAGCAGAAAGAAAAGAAAAGAGGATCTATGACTAGAGTTTTACTCTGCGAATGGCCTCAATGGCATCTTTTTCAGCTTTCCTTCGCCTGATTGACTCTTCAAATGCTTCGCGCTTGGAATTTTCTGCCTCATCCATGGCTTGTTCAAGCTGCTCATAGAGCCCTTCATCTGTACTTCCTTCCTGCTACATTTTCATTTTAAAGTCAAAATCTAATCAGTGTGAATTTTTCATTTATTTAAGTCTGCATGGAAAAAGCCATAAAATAGTTCTGTACGTACTGGTACACTGGGAGGAGAGAAAAGACGAAGATCTTCCTTAGAATGAGATGCACGAAAATCTAACCCCCTTCCACTCTCCACAATCCTCGCAAGAGAGTTTAGAATTGACTCATCAACCGCTTCACTAGAAGAACCTGTTGAAAAATGTGAACCCAGTGAAGGACTTCTCCCTGATAAACCATCTGATTCATCAGAGCTCCCTTCTGCATGAGATCTGCTGTGAGGAGTTGCTCTTACAGCTCCATCTGGGGAAGACAATGCCGAGACGTTCATAGCATGAGTGTCAGAGCTTACTCTACGTAAATCCGAAGCTAAACTACTGAGCATGGGATGATCATTCTGCCATTCTCTCACAGAACTTGACCTATAATCATTTTGCCATTCTCTCACAGAACTTGACCTGAATGAACTAGATGGTCTAGTTACAGAGTTTGGACTTGCTAAATCCGAGGGGGATGCAACTTCAATGTTAACTCCGTTTAGCCGACCTTCCCTATATACATGTAGTACTTAAATGAGTATGAACATTGATATATATATATATATATATATATGACAAGGGGTAAGTAGTAGCAGTCACATCTACAGAAGCGTAGAATACATGTATCATAACTGACTAAGAAAGTCGCAGCAATAAGTAATAGTTTTTCATATCATATAAAAAAATTAGACAGGCTTTCTGCTGAAGAAAGACTTTCTTTCCCACCGAGTAGATCCTCAAAGAATTTGGAACAACTGGGAAGACAAGGCCAAAGAAATACCTTGTGTAGATAAGTTTCCCTTTGCATATAAATGAAATGTGACAGGAAAGAGGTGCCTGTAGACGCACATATATTGCTTTCTTGGATTTAGGCTCCAGCATTTTCCTGAGATATTAAGGCAGTAGGCTAAGTCATATCCGAGTGCAAATCACAACAGAACCCCTTTTTCTCTGGGATACAGAACATATATTGCCACCAACTGACTCAGTGTATAAATTGATGCCAAAACATCTAAGCAGACAAGAGCATATACTGCTTCTCGTGTTAGCCTAATAATTGCTGACGCAATATAATGTTCAACTCAAAGATAAGGGTATCATTCAAACAATATTTAGGAGCAAGAAAAATAAAAACTGCAGGGACGTCTAGCCAAAATATATTGGACTAACTCATCATCAAGTGGTATTAGATAAATAAGCAATTAGTCAACCATATATCAAGCATAAGAAGGAAGACGCCGGGAGAATAATTGCTTGGTAACTATCTTCTGAACCACCAACCACTTTTTGTCCCGTGTGAAGTGTTTAGAACACTTTTCAGTTAGTCTGCATTTAGATTGCAAGAAAGACCTTGTACTGTTTTAGACAAAAACCACATCAAGAAAAGCATCATTCAGACCTTTGTCTGCAGCAGATAATTGTTCAGTTACATAAAAGTAGAGAGTATTAACAGGAGAATTGGTGTGTGTGTGTGGGGGGGGGGGGGGGGTGTTTGCGGCTGGGGGCTGAAGAAAAGCGGAATTGAGTAAAGAACAAAATGTGAAGGTCTGTACGTTGAAAAGAGTTTGTTCGCAGCTGCTCCCATTACAAGCCTCCTGATACCATGCTGAGAAATAAGTTCCACAATGCCCTTCTCAATAGAGTCCTTTTCAATGTGCAGTTTTTCTGCTCGCACCTAAAAAACAAGTCGGGAATGATAAGACAAGCTGCTTCTCTCTTCAGTATTTCTTAAGTTTTGTTGTTTAGAGTCACTTTAAAGAAAAAACATGAAAGTGTCATAACCTTGCAAGATAACAGTATGTTCTCTAGCATCGGAAAAGGAATTGAATATCTGTTTTTTCATCTAGTATTTGACGAAAATGAAAAGCAAAAGTAGCAATCAAATCTTGTACAGGAAGAACAAAAGAAAATAATTACCCCTGCTCGCTCACAAATCTTACTGTACTTATCCAGAAGCTGAAGCATATTTTGCCTCTCACGTTCATGGTATGTCCTCACCTGATGTTCTTCGAGTTGACTTATTTGAAATTTGGTACCCACTGGAAGAATCGAGAAAGTTTAATAGACATGCATATGCATTAGTACTCATCACAAATTACAGCAGAATGAATCTGCAAAATAATATTAATGCAGGGAAAGCAACCACTGAAAAGAAGCGTTGAAACCACCTTCTACGATCAGGGGAACAGTTATTAATTACACACTAAAATCTACAAGGAGGTGATGAACAAGATGCCATAAAAAGGGTTTGGTAACATCAGTCGTATTGAATCCACCCCATTACTTCTCAGTCCTGGTGAGTCCTATGAATAACATCTTGTTTGATGTTTTCTAATGCACAAATATTGTATCTTGTAAACCCTCGATTCTTTGCTATCAGCTTCCAAACATGTAACTTTATGGCAACTTGACTATGAAATGAATGCACTTGCACTATATGGTGGTTTGAACAAAATTAAACAACCAATTCAATATTCATCAGATATTGGGACTTTCGAATTGAATACCTCATGAATATGCATCCTGACGCATAGATAAAATGGGCTAAAAAGTCAAAAATTTGCAAATTTTGGAGAATAAGGAAAAACAATCAGCAAAATTTTCAAAACAAAGAATAAACACGAAAACTAAAATAGCAGAAAGGGTAGAAAGAAATTACTGATGGGTATCCTGTCAGCTGGTTGATGAACATGAAGTATACATATCTTCCTCCCTCCCGAGTTATGTAACGCCCATGCCAGAGTCAACTCACTCTCCTTCACCTCTTTCCCAACCGCAACGTGAATCTTATCCTCCACCACTCTCACAGCGGGTGATTCCTCCACAATTTCATTCCTACTTCCCATCATACCCGTTATATCAACATTTGGGTACCTTATTGGGTTCATCCTTCGGGGAACTACAGGAACATGGCTCACCAAAGCCATTGAAAACACATCAATGTTTCGTCAATTCCTCTACATCCTTACCCTGAATATGCGAAACGATGAAATGGGGACTTGATGATGGCGAAGAAAAAGGGTCGCTGTGGCTTGGAGAAGATGATCAAAGGGGTGAAAAGGAGTTGTTTGTCTTGATGAGTATGGATTGATTGTTCTACACTACAATGATTTTGATGTAATCAAATGTATAATATAATTGGATTTGTCTGTGTGTAAGTGTCTATAAAACAGAAGCTTTTGGAAGTTATACATGGGAACATCCATGGCGGGCTCCATCTCTCCTCTTGGTCCACCCAGCTCCTTCCGCCAAGTCTCTCTCTCTCTCTCTCTCTCTCTCTCTCCTGAGTACGAACTTTGTTGTTAAACAAGGCTGCTTTGCACTTATTAATCTTCCTTAAGAAGGAAGCTTCGGTGCGGGTGGTGTCTTAACATGTGGGCCCAGCGAGAATTTAATCTTAGCGCTCTATTAGGATACCATTTTAATTATTCCCAGTAAACTTATAGATTATACGTTGTTTTACAAAGTTATTTGGCATTTATATGTAGACCTGACAAACGGGTACGGGTCAAATTCGTCCGGATACGGGTACGGGTAAAAATACCCGAAAATTTACGGGTAACAACATCATGCACCCGCATCCGGCCCGCCAACTCTGGTTAAACCCGCGGGTAATCCGGCACAAACTTGTATTTTTTATTCTTAGTATTTTTAAGCTTGCTTTTATCAGTTTCTCATCAAATAATTCAACTATTTAATTTCTATCAACTTTTACTTCAATTCCTACGGTTGTGACACCAGATCCATACAAATAACCTTGAAAAAAAAAGATCTATATATTATTAAAATAATGAGATTACACAAAGACAATAAAGAACTCAAGAAAAATTAGATGAAGAGAGATCTCAGTGGAAATCGGAGATCAGCACGTCGGCGGCTTGCGGTGGTGAAATTCGTGGCCCACGGTGGTGGGTTTTCAGAACGGTGTTGGATCTCCTGTGGTGGCGGTGGTCGCCAGTCGGTCTCTGCGAGGTGAGGGCTTGGTTAGGATGGAGGTGAAAGGCTAAACAGACCGGCGATTGAGATCGAAAGAGAGGATTTTGGTCGGCGTGTGAAGCTAAGGGACAGATCTAGTGGCGGCTGAGAGGCTCCGAGTGAGAGAGAGAGAGAGGTCCTGTGGTGGGCGACTGACGAGAAATGGTGGAAGAGTTGTAGAATGAAACCCTAATATTTTCTAGTATATATAGCAAGTTACCGGGTAACCGCGGGTAACCCGCACCCAACCCGGACGGGTTCACTCAAAACGGTCTGGTCCGGGTATTGGTTAATTTTTGCCGGGTAGTCATTTTTGCTACCCGTACCCTAGAGTTGTCAAATGGGCCGGGTGGCCCGCGGCCCAGCCCCTTTTTGGCCCGGGCTTGGCCCGGCCCATACATGAACAGTGCTGGCCCGGCCATTTTGGGCTTTGGGCCAGGCCTGAATTTTTCTGAAAAAAGCCTGGGCTTGGCCCGGCCCGAAGAACGGCCCGAAAAAAGCCCAATTTTGGCCCGGGTTTGGCCCGGGTCAGGCCCGGTTCTGGCCCGGGTCAAAGTGGCCAGAGAACTGTTTTTTCTTTTCTTCTTCCAACGACAAGTCCGTGTACGAATAAAAAATGAAAAAAAAAAGAGGTAAAGAAATAAAGTGACGCGTTTGACCATTTCTAATAGCAACATGGGGATTAAGCTAACTTGACTTATGGGTGGGTCAAGATTGGGACTTCTTCATCACTTCCACACTTTGCTCTTGAACCCATTTGTGACTGGCCTTCATCACAAAAAATCACCCCTTTTTCAACAAGTTTGCTGCAACAACTACTGTAATACCAAGTCATTAGTGAGAGCACTCTCTGTATCAGCAGCAGCAAAAATGGTCAAGGCCATTAGGGTTCATGAAATTGGTGGCCCTGAGGTCCATTTCTCTCTGTCTCTCTCCCGGTATCTGTGTGTATTTGTGTGTGGATATCATACTTAACATATGAAGTTTGCGCTTTAATTCGCTAGCTCTTTTGAAAGTAGCCGCTAAATATTGAATAACAAGAAAATGCCCAAAAAAATTAAACAAAAATGGGCCCAAGCCCGGCCCTAAATGTTGGGCCTAGGGCCTGGGCTTGGACCGGGCCCAGATATCCCCGGAGCCAGGCTCGGCCGGCCCAGCCCGATTGGCAGCCCCCTTGGCCCGGGCGGCCCGTTTTGCTCGAGGCCCGATGGGCTTGGGCTGGGCCCGCCCAAGCCCGACCCATTTGACACTTCTATCGTACCCGCGTTTTAGGCAGCGGTCCGGGTCTACCCGCAGGTACGGGTTGAATTTTGCCATGTCTATTTATATGTGCTGAAAAATGTTATTCGATGTGTCTTTACATTTCTCAAATGATTTTCAAGGAGATTTCTTTATTTTTGTTATTAAGAAACCCGCAAAGAAGCAAGTTCAATACATGAAGTGAAAATGAAGAAATTGGGTTCGTTTGACAAAAAAAAAATTTGGTTTTCAGTTTTTAAAGAGCAGCTTAATTTATTTTTTTTTACAAAAACAAGTGGGTGTTTGATAACCTTTTTTTTTGTGTGTTTGGTAACCCTTTTTATTTTGACTTTTTTTTTTGGGTGGTTTGCGGTGGCGGTGGTGGGGCGTAGCGGTGGTCGACGGTGGCTGGTGGCTGCAGGAGGTGGCTACCAGCGGTGGCAGCCGGCGGCCGGAGGTGGCAGCCGGCAGTAGCCGGCGGTGGTCGCTGGCCGCCGGAGGTGACTGCCGGCAGTGGTGGCCGGCGGCCGGAGGTGGCTGCCGGCGGTGGGAGGGTGTTGGTGGTGGTCTCCAAAAAAAAAAATCAAAAGTGAAAAAAAAAAACCAGTTTCTGGAGTTTTTTTTTTACTCTACAATTTAAAAACTGGTTTTTAAAATTGGAGAAGGAAAAAAAAATGGTTACCAAACGCACTTTTTTTTTCCAGTTTCCAAAACTGGAAAAAAAAGCTGCGTCAAACGTGGCCTTAGTGTAATTAAACGGAGTCTTTATTATTTTATTTCTTCTTTTTCTAAATTCTTGAGAGATAGTTTATTTTCCCTTGTTAACATAGTAATGTTTTCAAGATCTAATTATGGGAATATCGTTTTAGTTGGTGAGGCCTTTTGGGGTCACACTAAGACAGATAGAATTAATTCGTGCTTTCATTGTTATTTTATGTTATAAAGGAGGGGAATATCACTCAACTCGTCCTTCAGCAGAAAAGAAACCCTTACCTCTTTTCTCTCTAGAAAGACCAACCGCCGCCGCCCCTTCCTCCTCCGGCTTCCATGGCTGTGAGGATGGAAGGGGAGCCCCCTCTCCGGTACTTATTCCTCTTTTGTTTCTCTTTTTCGTGTCTTTTGCTTCCCCCACCTCTGCACTCCACCTTTGCCGCCATTCGCCACCGCCATCCTCCACTCCCTGATCTCCACCACCACCCATAAATCGAAAGTTCTCTAGCCACAAATCTACCCCCTCCCACTCGTTACCCTTAGATCTGAAAGGTTCTTTCAGATCCGTCGTGATCACGGCCGGACCTCTAATCCAATTGGTTTGGGTTGAAATCTATGACGCCGGTCCGATATGGCATGGTTGTGGCTTGCAAAAGATGGATCTAGTAGAGGATAATGATGCCGACTCCCTTCGAGCTACGGATCAATCTGATTTGGCCTTAGGAACTCACTTCATTTCCTTTGGATCCGACGATAACCGCGGCAGTAATCTAAACTGCCACTTTATGCGGCCCCTAGAATTGATGCCTCGCTACATCTCCTCCACCCTGTTACCATTTGATCTGAATTTTGTAAATCCAACGATAGTAATACTTATCGTTTCTGCTTTCCGTCAAGGCCATGTTGGCCGGTTTAAATTCTAGGATCAAACTTCTGCTTGTATCCTTTTAGTTGTATTTTTGGTACTTATTTTTTCAGAGCCAAACGGTTGTTTGTGCTCTTTTAGTTGTATATTTGGTTCTTAGTTAATGAAATTTCCGTTTGACAAAAAAAAAAAGTTATAAAGGAGGGGAAGATAAGACCTCATTGTGTAGCCCTTGTATAGAATCTCCAAGACAAAAAGACCGAAAAATGACCCAAATTATGGATTTCATATCCTTTAGGTTTGCCCGACCAAAAAGGCAGGAAAAAAAAAAAGACTCTTAGGTTTGTAGAACTTCCTCCATACATTCAGATTTCTAAACTATGTGGAAAAAAAATAAGGTGCATAACTTGAGAGAGCATTTCTCTCAAAATATTTCATGAACAAATGAGGATGTAAAGTAGCACGATAGAACATGAAAATAGACATTTCAACAAGACATGAGGTTAAATATTTTTCCGTTTGCAATGCTCGAGGAAGTTGGCCAAAAATGGTGGCAACCGCCGCATTTTGTGATAAGGTGGTAGGACATGCATACTTGCACAAAGTGTGTATTGAATTCATTTTTTTTTTGGGGAGGGTTAAAGGCATACCATTCACGCTCAACCTAAAGAATTTAAAAAGAACAAAATCTTTGAAACATAGCCAAGAACTCGGACCACATACAATGAGCTGCCCCTCGGCGTGAGACCAATCATCTAGGCACTTTCTTATCGGACGTTAGGGGCCTCGCTTCTCAAACAAGAAAAGCTGTGTGTTTTGAGACGAGAGAAAGAAAGAGAAGAGATGACAAATACTCTTAATCATTTTTTCCTCTTATTCATAAGTTTAGAAGAAAAGAAAAGTAAAGACACAACGTAGCTACAAAACCCTTCTACCACATTTTCATGTTTCTTATGAAGAACGCGTGACTCTTGTATAATATGGTTATTATGAAAGCGTTGCTTCATCTTTCATGGGTAATATGGATACACCAATCTATCGCTTGTGTTGTTTGGCTATCGTGAATTGTTAAATTTTTTATATTAAACACTACCACAAGAAGTTTATTTCAAAATTGGCTTCCATTGTTCTAAAGTAATGTGAATAGTATGAAAGTGATGCTCGCGAGAGTTATCATTTCTCTCAATTTCTTTTTAATTTTGAGAGGAAACATTTGTTGAAAAAAAAAAGTCCACACGTTCTTCCCCTTTCTTTTCTCTCTTCATAGAAACTCACAAATAGAAAAAATGGGAGGAAAGAAGTCTATTTCCTTTCTTTTTTTCCCCTCAAAAAACCTCACAAGTGGGTTACAACCAAATTACTAGAAATTCATAATTCATGCGGTTTGATATTCCAAATGAGGTGACATGGATCAAAACAGTAGGAAAAATCAATTATTAGAGATTATATTATACAATAACTAATTTATGGAACGTGATGTTGTTATTAGGCTAGTCTTGATACGAAATATGCATTATTTTTTGTCAAAATAACGTACAATACTTTGAAAGGAGATGTCGTGACTTACGCCTTTCATAAACCCCTTTTGAAAATTATGGTCAAAGCGCTGCCTTAGGAGGATCCGAGGAATATTCCGCTGCCGATTTTTGATTCATTTTATTCATCGTCGCCTTTTCTTGTCCACGTCGGTTGAGCCATTTAGTTAGAAGTTATTTTCATCGTAATGAATTTCCACGTGGCACTGTTGTACTTCTTAATTCTAGTAAGTGCTGGGCAATTTCCAAGGTCAACTTCAGAAACGGTCAGCTTTTATTCCATGGTTGATGGTGGACAACTTAACTAAGGGGAGAATTCTACTCCAAAAAAAACTAAGGGGAAAATTGAAAAGTCAAGGCAGATGTAGACGGCTTTAAGATTGCTGGTGGATGGGTGTTAGAAAAATTAAGGTTCACTGACTATTATTGATATTGATTTGATTTTTGAATACGTCGGCATCTTCATGTACTCGTCGTCATTATCTTTTCAAAGATTAACGGTCTGTTTAAAATCACTTACGGTTTTAATTTTTAATTTTTTAAAAAATTAAATTCAAAATCAATTTAGTTTAGTTTTTATTTTTTACAAAAATAAATGAGTATTTAATTATCTAATTTTTATTTTGAGTTCTTTTTTTTGCGTTTGATTACTTAATTTTATTTTGAGATTTTTCTTTGGTGGTGGTGGCAGTGGCGATGGCAGGTGGCGGGTGATAGTGGTGGCGGTAGTCTCAAAACAAAAATCAAAAATGAAAACTGAAAACCCAAAACTCAAAAATAGAAGTTTTCAAAAAATCTCTATTTTAAAAATTGATTTTCAAAACTGAAGAAGAAGAAAAAAACGAAAATTTTGTGACAAACGCGTTTTTTTCCTTTTAATTTACTAAACTGGAGAAAAAATAAAAACTTAAGTGATTTTAAACGCTACTTAAGAGTCTCTCCATCTCTTTTGTTGATATATTTTTTTCTTTTATGTATAGACAGAGCGATAGAACTGCATCTTATTATGTGGCTTCTTGAGCTATATAAGGGTTAGGGAATTTTTTTGATAGATCTCTTCCCTTTGACCTAGCTCCTTAGGATTGTTGAGGAGGATGCCAGGGGGTCTCTCTTTCCGAGTTGTTGATTGTTTTTCTTTTATTGCAAAACTTAACTTTTTCAAAAAAATAAAAAAGTAACCTTGAAGTGTGTATGCAAAAAAATATCAGCACATATGCTTTACAGCTGTACTGATAAAAGATCGTCACTAAAAATAGTATGTCGCTGTTTTTAAATTTTGAAATGACAATATGCTGCCATTAAAATGTAAATGTTGTACAACAGAAGATCTAGTAGTGATTTAAATGCCAAGAATCGCCTTTGAAAAAATGATTGCCGGTACATAACAACAATCCCATTCCAATCCTGTAAACAACTGAAAAATTAATCATTGAAGTCCATTGCGTTTCTCAGCCTCATTTGCTAGTTGTTCTTGTTTGTTTCAAGAGTTTCAAGCCATAGAGAGAAGATACACAAATGCCTAGAAACCTGAATATGAATTGGGATGGCTTAATTAAGCCATAAATTTTGTATATTTATATCACTATTGCTATGATTTCAAGGCCAAATTGGCTCTGCTGTTCGTACGGTCCATCAAAATGTGGTTACAAGACCTATACCCCGCTCCTCTTCAAGCTCATCTCATTCAGGAAGTAGTGTCAACACAAGAAGGAAGATATGCACTGTACGTAAGAACTGTTCTCCTCGGTGTTCTATTTGCATAGAAGAAGCGTTACAAACTTCTTAATAGTTGAGGACCAAAATGTCTGAGGTACACTTTTAGAGTTATGTTAATCCCATTGCAAATAAGTATAGAAAATAAGTTGACATGTATACATGAATGAAACAAGTTCTATTGATTTAAACTTTATGATGGATTGAACTCATCTTGTATATGTGCGCCTTCTTGATAGTGGACACTTAGCACCATGTTATCTCCCCAACACAAAAACTAATTGCAAAATTCTTGTGGGTAGGAACCGGGGCATGGGCTCTAAAGGTGTTGATGCGCTTCCTGTGTACTCCGAGGATGTTGGGGTGTTTTTGGGATGTCGAAAGAGCAATAAGGTGAAACGCGTAGAGTGAGGATGGTTAGGAAGAGGAAGGGTCGGAAGGGTTGGTAGGTTGGTAGCTGCTACAACGGTACGTCCCCTCTGCAAGCGGAATACGTTTTATATGCATGTATCCTTTCACACGTGCAACGTTTTTCCGTGAATCTCGTAGTCCCACCAACCTGTAATTAACACTTCAAGTGATTTACCAAACAAAGCCAAGAGAGAAGTAACAAAAGAGTTCTCTTTTTCTTCTTCAGATTTGCATTCGATATCCAAAGGGAGGAGTGGAGAATCCTGTAATGTGTTGGTTGAATGTTAGTTGATTTTCTTAATACTAGTCATTAATCTGAATTTTGTTTTTCTTACTCAGTTCCATTTACCTCTAGAAATTTGGTTGCTAAACTAATACTTTGGGCAATAGGGTCATAGTAATAGTCATAGACCTAGGGGTGAGCATCAAATTATTCAAACCGATCCAAACAGTTCAAATCGATCAAACCTAACCAGTCCAATCCAAACTGTTCAAAAATCTTAATAGTTTGATTTTTCATTTCTCAAACCAATCTTGATTCGGTTCATGATTCACTTTATTAAACAGTTTACAAACCGAACCGAAACGAACCGACCAATGATACTAACTTATTTTTTAGTGGCATTTAATGATAATTTTTACGTACATGATACTAAACAAATCTAAATAAACAAAACCTTGAGAGTTAACAAAAGAAGAAAAAAATTATAGCAGTTATAACACAAAAGTCTAGTGATCAATATGTCTTGTATATTTACTTATTATTTCTTGTACAATAATAACAAATGCATAACTGACTTTTCATTGCAACGTATGTGTTGAACAATACTTAAATTATACATTAATACAAGCACTTAAATACTGAATTTAATAAGGTTATGTGTAATATAGAAAAAAATTATAACTTCAGTTTCGAATAACATTCGGATATAATAATACTTTTGTGGAGGAATATTTTTTTAAAATGAACACAAATTGATCAAATCGGAAAAAAAAACATTTGGATCGGTTCGGTGTGCGGTTTAGATAAAGACACAGCACAGTCGGTAGCCGGCCACAAAAGCCAAAACCCAAATTTTAAGGTTACATAAGTGACAGCAGATTCGAAGCATCAACAACGACACCCATCCTCGGTCAATGAATGTCAAAAATGGAGGGTAGAGATTGATAAAGCTGATTCACAAAGGTCAAATACACAGATGACAAAACCTACGTCCCATTCATGTGACTAGATACAGAGTACAGACTTACGTACCAAACGACCCGATTACATCTAAGGAAAGCAACTACGAGGAAGAAAGTTCGTGTGATACATTTTAATACTCCCTCTATTTTATATATATTTTTATCAACTTTTTTCACGTAGATTAAAAATTTAAGTAATATACTATACATTTCTCATTTTATCTTTTATAGAGAGTAAGAAAAGAAAATGGGTCAGAAGAGATAAAATGGGTTAGAGCCCGGTCGGAATTGATTAGAGATATCAATGGGCAGGGACCGGGCTTGATGACTGAAAACCGGGCCGGGCCTAAAATTTGGATATATGCGCCCAGTCCAAGCCCTGGCCCTAGGCCTAATATTAAGTCCAGGGTCGGGTCCAAAATTTTTTTTTTGGGTTCCCAACTCCTTGTTATTATTTGCGTCGATGACCAACAAGAATACATCAAATTAATTGGTTAAAATTGATACATGTTAATTTGGTGTAATATTGACAAGCCTTTTTTGGTCTACTAACATTATAATTTATAAGTAGCATTTTTCGGAAGTTTCAATTCTAATCAGTTTATTTCAAATTTATACTATTAGTTTAATTTGGTGTAAAATTTTAGCATATATTTTGAATTCTAATCAGTTTATTTCAAATTTATACTATTAGACTTTACTTTTTTCACTAAACTTTAATTTTTGCTATTATAATGTACTACTAAAAATTAGTTGAAATTTACAAGAATTTAAATTTGAAGTATAGTTATTAATTCCCTAGACGATCTTAAGTAATAAGTATAGATTTTGACTAACAGGTTTTCTCTCTACTTGATCTCGTATATAAAATTTTATTCTATATATATGACTCTCATATGTATATAGAATGGTTATGAGTGAGTATATAAGAACTTATGATATTAATATGTTGTGTTTGTCAGAAAATAAGAAGTAAGTGAGGCTAGAATTTATGAATGTATGTAAATTATTAACGCCCATATAAGTGTGACAGTGGAGACAAAATGTTTATGCAAACTCTTTTGTGCTACTACTACTTAATCAATTTCGATAACCTAGTATAAAAAGAAGATGGGTAATGCACAAACTAGAAGTATGGTGGACTAAATTGTGTTCAAGGGTTATCATCAACAGCATTGTAAACCAATCAACTTCCAAACAGCATGGTAACAACCTGAATTGCTTTGCGAATTTACTGGGAAAAGAATTTGATGTCTCAAACATGGAAACCCAAAACGGAAAGAAAGTTCGGGGGGGGGGGGGGGGGCATAAGACAGAAAATCAAGGATCCAATATTAATGGACAAATGGCATGTGAATTGCATATTTTTATTTGGAATTGAAACTTTAGATAACAGGAGGATGGTGGAATGGTCCAGTCCAGAAAAGGGCCGAATTTCGGGCCATTTTCAGGTGGGCCATTTTTTATGAAAACCTTGGCCTGGTCCAAAGCCCTTTATTTTCAAGCCTGCACTGTTCATTACAAGGCCGGGCCAGTTCGAGGGCCGCCCAGCCCATTTGACATCAATAGAATTGATTAAAAAAAACAGATTCAGCTTAAATTTTAATCAGTTTTCAAAATCTGATTTAATCAAAATCAGTTTGCTTTGGCAAAAGTAGTTGTAAATTAGATTAAATCTATAAAAAGTGCTTGAATAAAAAGTATTTAAATCAGT
Source organism: Escallonia herrerae (assembly GCA_033070095.1). NCBI lineage: Eukaryota > Viridiplantae > Streptophyta > Magnoliopsida > Escalloniales > Escalloniaceae > Escallonia > Escallonia herrerae. Next base: position 52,541 of record JAVXUP010002212.1, on the reverse strand, counting down.
TTCACTATGACAAAATGACCATAGAGGACACTCAGTAAACATATTCTAATTACCAAGAAAACTTAACTTAACATAACTTTTATTCGTAAATAACTATAATGCCCAAATAAATTATTAAAATAACTATTTTCACGTACCTACAGAAATTGTTACTTTTATTTTAAATTAAAAATACAAACAATTTCATGTTATTGCTTATAGTATGATAACTTCCTCAAATTACAAATAAAGTTTATCTTAAGCAAAAAAAAAGATTATCTAGTTGTAGGAGAAGAGTTTAGTAATAGGAGATACATAAATTCTAAAAACTATTTAAGATAATTAGTTAAGAGGTATGAGAGGTCTTTCTGTAAAAAAATATGAGGATAGGATGGTAAATTAGAATGTCAAACCTGATTAAGGAAAAAGTGATTATTTCATAATCCTCACTTTTGAGGATTATGAATTAAATCAGTTTTTAACTTCTGGAAATGAATTAAATCTCTTAATTTCTTTTACCAAACACTTACATACCTGATTTAATCTAGATTAAATCAGGTTTGACCATTCCATAATCAATCTCAAACATCCTTTTAGTAGAAAATTAGATGTGAAGAAAGTAAATGAATAAAAAAGTTTACAAAAGTTGGTCATCAGAGAAAAAATGAGTTGATGGAAGCTTTAATGTGAGGAGAGAAATCAAATAAAAAAAGTATAAAAACGGTAAACATGTAAAAGTACTTACAAAATATTTCTTAATTTAGAAATAAGCATTTTTGTGGGACGACAAAAAAAAAATCAATCAAATAATGTGGGACGGAGGGCGTACACTACTAGGATGCACGTGAACATTAGCATGTGACAGAATAAGATTATAGTATAGAAAAGTCATAACTACATGTATCCTTTAAACATGACAAATAAAATTTTTATGGTTCAAATATACACGTTAATTCAATTAAAATTTAAAGTGCAAGTTGAAATCGAGATGTACACGCATAAGGATTGTTCTATAAAGTTATGAATCCATCTCTAATCAACGTCAATAGTATCACAACTATCTTCATCTTGCACAACAAGGTAAAAAATTGTAAGTAGAGTTGATGCCAATGATGGTTCATATGCATATCATGGTCTTACCCTTCTTTTGAAGTAAAAATAATAACTTTATTAATAAAGCAACATGAGAGTAAATTTATCAATTTTTAGAGAAAACAATTACAATCTAATGGTCATTTGAGAAAAGTTAATTGCTCTACTTATATCATAAGATGTTATCATTAAGGTCTTGCATGTCCTAATATTCATAAAGCATCAAGTTATGGATGACAATGATATATATATATATATATATATATATATATATATATATATTACAAATTAGGCTTATGAAAAATGAAAGAGAGATCTGTTTATTTTATGAATAGTGAAAAAATGAATTTTTTAGAAGAATTTAGATTCAAAGCATGATAATTATATTTTAATGACAAGGAAGTGGTTTTTAAATTTAAGAGAGGTGTTGTGGTCTAAAAAATATTATTCAACGATCCACACTTTTATATGTAGTATAGATTTAGCAATATGAGTAATATTCGTTTTCAATGAGTGACGTATAATGTGAGTGTGAATGAAGGAGAAAGAACATGTGAGATGGGGAATAGATAGGAAAAAAGGAGTGATTAGGGGGGCGGGGGGGGGGGGGGTGTGTGGAGAGAGAAGCCCTAACTAACTAAGGAGAAGTAATTTACTCCGTATCATTTATGCTCAAAAAATTTATTGTACTCTAAAAATTAATCGGATTGTGTAACTTTGTGTATACATCGCATGATCAAAAAGCTAGCAGGAGTAATTGATAAAGAGAAACTGTTTCGTGACATTTTTCATGGTTTGCACTTTATTTTGCGTTAAAGATCATCAGTGACGCGTAATGGCCGAATTGAGATTGTGGTGTTATCTAACCCCATTTATTTTCTAAAAATCTTACGCTACCATCACAATTTGAAACACCCCCCCCCCCCCCACCAAAAAAAAAAAAAAAAAGAGCTGAATCCATCACTTGCGACACATTTCTTTAGTAAAACCCTCTTTGATCGAAAAAGTCTATTTTCACATTTGAGATGAATCTTCGGTCCGAGATTTATTGCTACACATTAGTACTTTAGTGCAGAAACACTTTTAACAACAAATTTGGGATGCGGACAAGCATTTGAGATGAGAGAAAATGTACGATATAGTTTGCGAGTTAAAGTTTCAAATTTCAGCTGACTGTTATGTTGTTCCTCAAACGACACAGTTCACACCGAGCCATAGAATTCTTCACAAGTTTTTAGAGGTATTCATCAAAGATTACTAAAGGCAATAAGAGAGGGAACTGAGATTAATGTAAACCTTTAAGTTTCAATCATAAAAAACGTCATACGACCTATGTACACAAAATTTATACAATAACTAGCCATATAAAGCTAAATTTCCCTGCCCACAAATGGAAAGCCTTACCCTTCGAGAATTAATTGGATTCTTCATTAGTCGTTTTCTGCTGTTATTTTGTTTGATAATTGGGATTGTTTTTCTTCTGTTATCAGTAAGATTTGTGCTAGTGAATGGGTGCTTGTATTTCTTTGGTTGTTTGCGTACATGTAAGTTGTAACTAGCCTCAAATTTCACTGTTACTTTGAAACTTATTTGTGTATTGGGTAACATTTTCTCGGTTTTATCAAGAACTAGGGAAGAAGAATGAGTTTAAGTTGTTTTTATTCAATGCTAGATAGCATGTGGGTGGAAACTTTTCTTACTGAGTCCATAAGGAAACAGGGCGAGAAAGATGGTTTTTAATTTTCTGTGCAAACGAGCTTTCGGCAACACCAGCTGCTACTATTCGCTTTCTAAACACTCTGTAACCTTTGAAATGATGTGCGAGGGCCTAGTTCCCGATGTCTGCCAACACTTCTTCGTAAAAATGTTAACCGCTAACTCTTACCACTATCTGGAATTGTAATAGCTACCTTTTGATTTTAAGCAAGATTGCACACTGGACTAAAGTTTTTTTTTTTTTACGTCATTTAGTAGTACTTGCTAGCTGTCATGATGCTCTGCGTCCACTCTGCTTGAAATTTAAAATAATTGCTTAAGATGCTGCAAAGCGTCACTTAAATAGGCTACAATGATGAACAATTTCATTGAACTCACAAATAGATATGTACAACACACATCATGAAATGGTGACTCGGGGGATGATGAATCCGGCAAAAAAAAATATTCGATGCCTTAAAAGTTAAAACTCAAGAAAGCGAAAGACCTTATAGACCTGGTCAAGAAGCTTACCATGACCAAGGACCGGGTGAGTATTTATAAAGAGGTGAGAAAGACTTCCTCCTTTGATTATGGGATTGCGTATTGGAAGGTGATCTTGATGAGTCAGGATTCTCACCTGACAAGGATTTGCTATTTACATAAATGTTGACTTGGCCATAATCAAAACGTGATTTTCACACGACACAACATGACTTTATTATTATTATTATTATTATTATTATTATTTTGACTTTTGTGACTCCGCTCTGACTAAACCAGAATCGGATCAGGGATGTCAAATCGCGAGGGCAAAAAATTGCATGAGAAAACTTGAGCCTATATATTGTTTAAAAATTAAACTGATCTAGTATGAGCACATTTGGTATGACAAGCGAAATCAAATAAGTAATAGTTTTAGTTTTGAATGTCATGGATTAACAAAGAGAATTATATGTGCAGTAGTGCTAGCTAGTGTCAAGTCTATATTGAGCTACATAATTTTTATGCATTTACATAGTATATTCTGATTGACTTTTTATTCGTTACATGTACAATAGTTTTGAAATAATTCGTCTAAATGCTATTCATGTATATCGCTCATGAACGCATCAATTTTACGTACATGAAAAACGTATAGTTGAGATACTTAGTAAAAGTTTGAGTTTGTCTATACAAAATAAAAAAGAACTAGCCAAACCCCGTGCTATGCACGGAAAGGGATGTCGTTGATAATAAAGTGGGAGATGGGGGATAATGGAGGAAGTTATGGGTTATATATTATTTTGTAGTCATTCAATATTTAACACGAATTTGACTCTATTTTAAAATTATAAGAATTTAAGAAAATAAGATTAGAATTTTGGAAGGTGTAGAATATGCCAACCAACTACATATAATTAGTTGAAACCTCGTGCTATGTACGGATGATTTTTTTCAAATCATCTGTACTCATTTTTCAAAGTAACAATTTGATAGAGTTGTTATCTTTTGACTGTATATAGGTAAAAACTGAAGGATCTCGTTATTTTTTACTTTCTCCCAAATCTAGCCACCAATTATGTACCAAATCCTAATATTTGCCTTCAAAAAATTTGGTCAGTATAATATCCAGGATAGTCTTAAGAAGCTTGTTCAGTGTGGTCGTTTTAGTTGTTAAAGTTCATTGGCATTGTAGCCCAAACCTGCTAAGGATTAAGATGAGTATGGTTATTATCTCTTTTATACTAGGAAATACGGTGGTCAAGGTAGGAGATAGCTACTCTTTATAAAGCCCACGCCTAAAGTATGTCAAGGCAACAAATAAGGATGAGCTACCATGCTTGTCTTCTTCCAATACATCGGGGGAGGAGCAACAATCAAATACTGCAACATAAAAGGAACTAGCAATATTAACTGCACTCACTACTTACATTTCAAATACTCGGTAGCGTCCAAACGGAATACTAAAGACTCCCAAAAAAACAAAAACAAATTGAGCATCTAATTAGCACCCCAAGTTCACAAAAAGATAGGCAAATTACTTCTTAATGTTATTCACAATTTTGTAGAACAGTTTTTGAACCTAATTTAGAATAATATTGAGCAAGAATTGACTACTTGGTTAATCCCTCAAAAACAAAAAAAGAACCTGGAGGGGAAACCCCACAATTGCATCTATCTACTACTTACTTTTCCAATCCTTTTGTAGCTATACCAGAAAATTAAAAGTCACCAAACATTCTAAAAGAACTTTCTCCTTACGATTACAGAGTGTTCAAAATGACAGAAATTAAAAACATTTTGAAGAATTACTAAACGGCCAAAATATCACCGTCAAATGAAAACCAAACTATTTGGTATAGCGTGATGGGCCAATAGAATTTCCATTCAATCACAAACACAAATCAAAGGTTTGAAAATCACCCAATTTTTTTCCCGCATTAAAACTATAAAAATACTGACAGATATGATAATTAATGAACACGAAAACTAATCTTTAATGAGACATACGTGGGAAGACTAATGGTGGGATATGCTTGAGAAGTCGGTCTAAAATCTTATTGTGTACGACCTGATAGATCGATACAAATGTTAGCATCAAGAACGAACCAAAATTATAAGATTAACAACACTAGGTGAAGTGGATAAACGAAGAGGAAGGTTGGAAAAAGGGAAGGGGTAGAGAAAATATAAAATAACAAAAAAGAAAAAGCGGAAAGTTGGGCAGAAACAAGAGATAGAAATTAATCCTTTTCTGGTTTCCAAAAAAAGAAGTTGTGAACGTGGGAGAGGTAATTATTCCACTCCTTTGGAACCATTGATATGTTGCCACCTATTTTTTTTTATTTATAACATAAGTTCAAAAATTTTTAAAAATTAGATTGGGTTTTTGACGAGCAAACAAGCCACCATAAAATCTAAATGCATAATAGACAGATAAGTAGAATTTTCTAATCAATTGAAAATAAAAATAATAAAATATAGGATACTGATAGATTCACTTCAAATTTAAGCGCTCACAAACTCCAAAAAAATTTTAGTAACACAAGTAAGTTAATAACATAAATTTTAACTTTTTAAAAACAAACAAGTAATAGAATTCAGATCTCAAAATATATATTAAAACTTTTAAACTTTAATGATAATGATTTAACCAAACTTAATATCGGTAACACGCAAATTTGTAAGTGACCAATAAAAAGGGTGATCATGGTTCCTACTCTATTGTAGGTCCACCACTGAAGTAGACTGTTTTGGTAATCTTTTTGTCAATGTAATGTATATGCTTTTACTAAAACTAATTACTACTCCACTAATTACTCCGTATCTGTTTTACGAACATCATTAATAAGCTGTCGTACTAATCAATCAGCGGTTTTATCAGTACGGCGAATACGGAAGTACACAGTAAGAACTACAGATAATGAAAAGCAGGTCACGCACTTCTCGGTTCCATTTCCCGTCCACACGCGCACACAGTAAGCATCGATCTTTCCAGAAATAGGCCAACCAATTTCTTTCTTGCTTACAAGAAAAGAAAAAGAAAAAAAATACAAGAATAGTAATAAGATGTTTGTCATCTTTTCTAAGTACATCGTCTCAATTTTGCTTTTATTTTTGGTTTAACAGATATCTTTAAAAGTGTTGAAAAGTATTATTGTCAATTGTAGTTATACTTTGCATATTAGTTTTTTTTACTAATATTATAGCTGCATTAAATTTTGATGCAGATTTTGACACGGTCTTGTATCGATACTTTTGTTATATCAGTTAACAATATGTGGATAAACGATAAATCATGCATCCAATATCGAATAAAAATATTGTCTTGCATGAAATACAAGAGAGTTACGACATAAGAATCTGGACTTTTTGGAACCCTTGAATGCATAAATAAATAAAAGAAAAAAATCAACACAAAGAAAATAGTATCCAACTTTTTTATAAAAGACGGCGTATAATTGTATTCCGGTTTTATCATTTACTCCACACTTTTTTTATGCCAATTGGTGATGTTTCAATTAATATTCAATGAACAAAATGGGTGTAGTAATTTATACTAGTATTTATTATATTAAGGAAAGTGTCTCATGGTGATTTTTTTTTAAATTTCAAATTATACTTCTTCATAATATACCAACTTCAAATTAAATAAAAGTTAATATAGTTAAGATTGAAAATTTTTCAAGATTTTAAAGAAATAAACGACTATAATTGAACAATCGTTTCATCTATATTGTTCTAACTACTCTATCTAGATATTCAACTATCAATATTTTTACTTCATTTGTGCTACTCCCTCTCCCGGTCAGCATTTTCATGATAAACTCAAATTTTGTTTAGTAATTTCATTGTTTATCTCGATTAAATTGTATGTTTTATTTGATACGTAGAGAGCGTAAATTTTAAAAAATGAATTTTGAGCATAGTAAAGTTGAACGCACGCGCCAGACTGAAGTTGGGCAAGAAAAGTCCGAGCCGGTCAAGTTAGAGAGAGAGAGAGAGAGAGAGAGAGAGAGAGCGCTAGATCGACGGGTGCCACACGGCGTTCTTGTCGTGACAAAGTGCTCTTAAAGATACACACTCCATTTCCACTTTCTCCGTTGAAATCGAAAGGCAAAAAAAACCCACAACAAAAGAAGAACCCTAATTTGCTTCAGTTTCTAGAGAGAGAAACCTTCCGATGAACGTATTCAAGAGGCTCCTGTGCTCAGTGATCGTGATTCTCGCACTCTCCGGCGGCTCTCCGGTGCTCGCTGGCGACATAGTACACCAGGATGACGTGGCGCCGAAGAAGCCCGGCTGCGACAACAACTTCGTCCTGGTAAGATAACCTCTAGCTCACCAGCTTTTGTCTGCATGTTGTAGAAAGAGAACAGACGGTCATTCGCACTACCGTGTGGACTTTCTTTGGGATTTCTAGTTGAAATTGTGCCGAGTTAATATATGGACCTTGAATTGGACGAGCGGTTGCGATCATGTTCCTCGATCAATTGCGTTTCGGAGCTGTGTTGTGTGTGTTAGTGTGAGGAGTTTGGTTGTACATTTCGGCCACTAGTTAGATTCTCGTCGTAGAATTTGAAGAGAAAAATAGAAGTTTTAGGTCAAATAAGCTGTCGTTGTGCCAGAGTGAGGAGGAGCGGAAATGGAAATTTTCTTCATCGAAGTGCTAGTGGGGTGGTTAAAAAAGAGTTACCTTTTCCTGGCATAGGAGATTGGGTTTGAGTCAACTTCGACATGGGATGGAATTTGACGTTAGGTCAGGTAATCTGTCATGAGCCGGACGAAGCTATCTCTCTCTCTCTAAATTTTTTGGATGGACGAAAGAAATGTTGATTCTCATTTTCTTAAATTTCCTCTATGCCCCACTAAAAAGGAAAAAGAAAAATAATTCCAAAGAAAGAGAAGGGGATGAGACACTCATATAAATATGCGATCTGATTGCAACGACAAGGGCTCAGATTGAAATTGGGCATACGCCACGGAATCTGGATGTAGACTCTGATGTGGAGGTCTACACCTGGGAATTGCAATTTGAAGGTCCATGAACCCACTAAACCATAACCTGATACCCTCAAACCAGGGTCGAAATCCCAAAACCACTTACCATAGGTTAGAAATAGTTAAAATTAGTTATGAACCCAAGTTTAGCTGACGCAAATTCTCACAACCACTTACCACGTTTGCACGTTTTACCTACCAGAAGAATACATCTTTTAGTTAGCACTGAGGGGTGTCGGTCATTTGAGTTTGGAATGCAATTTAGTGATGGATTACGAGACATATGTCATTTAAGGCAGCTTTACCACTGGAGTAATGACAGGCGGATGTTTAGTTATACTGCAACAAGAATTTAGACCACGTTATTTATGTCTTATATTGGATGACATTCCTTTAACATCTTTGATGTGGGTTTTGTTAAAAGCTTGGATTCGATTGCGTTTAATAGGTGAAAATACGCATATGGGTTGATGGTACAGAAGAAAATGAGTTTGTTGGTGTTGGTGCTCGATTTGGCCCCACCTTGGAATCAAAGAAGAAGCGTGCAAACCAAACGAGACTTGCCCTTGCTGACCCTCCTGATTGTTGTAGCAAACCCAAGAATAAGGTTTACTTTGCTTTGACTTTATTCATAGCACCTAATTTTATGCACCTAAATGTATATTTTTTGGGTGAAGTCGTAAGATGGGACTTTGTTGGTCGGTAGCTTACAGGTGAGGTCATCCTGGTGCACCGGGGTAACTGCAGTTTCACAGCGAAGGCAAATGTTGCAGAAGCTGCTGGTGCTTCGGCAATCCTTATTATCAACAATGGTACAGGTATATGCTCTTTGGAGTGTCTCTTTGGGTTCTTTTTAGATTTTCTTGACAGTGTTGGCTATCATTCTTGGGCGTCAGGGGTGCTCTTCTTATTCTTCCTTTTTCCTGCTGTATGCAGCCTGTGTACTTGGCTTTGCCCCTCTCTGATGTGTTTTTAACATGCTTGTACCTTAATAAAAACAAGTACCAAGCAACTACTAGTAGAGGACTCCCAAGTGTAATTCAGACTTCTATATCACTCTTTAGGAAGTCTTCCCCGTCGGCTATGAAGCAAGGCTACTTTTTATCGGTCGAGGTATCATGTCCAACACTTACCAACACCTCGACACTGCACTGACACTTCTGGACTCGTGTCGGACACCTCTGGGAGGTATCCAATTTTCTTTTAATTGTTGGCACCATGCCGGACACTCCTTGATGAAGTGTCGGACACTTATGGGGCTGAAATGTACTACTCATAACTTATGTTGGGGGTCGGGATATACAATTAGGGAAATTTGGGGATCTTTTTACGAATAAAAAATTTGGGGCAAACCCAAAAAATTGATGGATCATATCTCTTTTTTATGTTCTCATTGGAAGCTCTCGCCAGAGGATGTGAATGAATTCTTGTAGTGTCTGTTCCTCGAGAATCGCTCATACTTTTTAGCTTTTATTATTGCACTTTTTCTGTTCACGGAAACAGCTCCAGAGTAAGATGAGTTATAGACAAGTTAAGCAGAAGAAGTCATTGTGATTGCAGAATAAGAGTAACAACAGTGTAAAGCAAAATTCTTGAGCGGTTTTTATGTTGCAGAACTTCTGAAGATGGTTTGTGAAGCTAATGAAACTGACATAGATATCGACATTCCTGCTGTGATGCTCCCACAAGATGCTGGAACAAGCTTGGAAGAAACCTTAAAGAACAACTCTGCTGGTATACGCTTCTAAATTAGTATATATCTACATTTCTCCTTTGCTTGGCATTATGAGTGCGTGTGGTGGAGACGACCTTGCTTTGTTGTGCCTGATGGAAATTGTTTTTCCTGCTTTGCACCAGTTTCTGTGCAGCTTTACTCTCCGCAGCGTCCGCTGGTTGATGTAGCTGAAGTGTTTCTATGGATCATGGCTGTTGGTACCATCCTATGCGCATCTTACTGGTCCGCGTGGAGTGCCAGAGAAGCAGCTATTGAGCAGGACAAACTCTTAACGGTCATCTCATGCCCAAGAAGGGGTCTTCTAGTTGTGAGGATTTGCATACTTGCAGAATACTGACTAATGCTTAATCTTGGATATTGCCTTTGCTCTTGCAGGATGCTTCAGATGAGTATCTGAGCATGGAGACCACTCATTCTGGAGGAGTTGTGGACATTAGCACAACATCAGCAATTCTCTTTGTTGTGATTGCGTCTTGTTTCTTGGTCATGCTTTACAAGTTAATGTCCTTATGGTTTATTGAGATTTTGGTGGTTCTGTTCTGCATTGGCGGCATTGAGGTGTGTATACTTTCTCATATCACCTAATATTATACGATATACATGCTTACAAGACAAAGGGGAACAGGGAAAAAAAATTGTATGAACTTGTATGTGGTGCCTAAATATGTACTGTGTTCTACGCAAAACCTTTGATAAATGGGGCAGAGTTTGCATTTATTTTTATCAGAAGTTAACATGCAGAATGAGGTTTTTCCCTTGCTTTCACCCCCACCACCCAAGACTTCGTACGTAATTTACTTGATTTGCTAAATTTCCCTGCACAATCTATTTATTTCTGGTGGTCAGTGCAACTGTGCGTGTTCAAGGTTACCTTGCTGGAGAACTTGCATGTGTAATACTCATGCAAATTGCCAACATTTAACTAGGAAGAGAGATTGTTTGACCTTTTGGGATCAAATAAAACCTTCAAAGACACTGGCTTATATATCGTAATTGGTAATTTCATATTGCAGTGAAAGTGTATTCATATATGGCTGCTACTCTGGGTTGAGATCAAGAACTTCCAAATTACCCTGCAAGAGATATGGAACCATTTTCTTTTAGTTCCTGAGCTATGCAATAATTACAGTTATTGTTGAACTCCCTCATTTACAGTTTTCTACTATTCATCCATGGAGGACAATGATTAAAGCTACAATAGTAATACTTCTGGTATGAAATAAGGCCTTAGCTATAACTAAGCACATTGAGACATGAGCCTCAGCTTGCCTTTTTCCAGACTTAAACTGGGAAGAGGGCCTCGGCTTCATGTGTTCTAAACCTTGATTTGTAGAACATGCTAGTATGCGGACTGATGAATCATAATTCAACTGTGTGATCAAGCCATGAGTTACTAAAAGTATTCTTGATTCATCACAAACTTTGTATTGAAATTTGAACATTGAACCTGTTTTCGTATTGTACTTACAGGGTCTCCAGACTTGTTTGGTGGCTTTGTTATCATGGTATGTGAATTATGGAAATTCATTTATTTAATCACGTGATCTATATGAATGTTTCATTGCAAGGCAGAAGCATCCCTCTAAGACAAAAAGACAATCTAAGACATGAATATCCTATACGTTTCCAAAGAAGGTAGTTAAATTTACATTTTTGGTGCCATCAATCTGCAAGCATGATAAAATTGAGTTGCGAGTTATATGTATATAAGAACAGTTAAACAGCTAAGCTTGGAGAATACAGAAATTTTGGGTGTCTATTCTTAAGAACATAACCAAGTGCCACTTCTTGGTTATGCCACTTCTTGGTTATGATTAATCAAGTGCCACTTCTTGGTTATGATCTCTTCTTTTCCTTACTGTAGCCAGTATAGAAAGACCTGAACAAGATTCAAAATCTGTTGTCCTAACATGATCTTCGACTCTAGGCATTGACATCTAAATTAAATCAACTTATTTCGTCTCTATTATTATGTTTGACATGCTTGTATGTTACCATTTACATGCAGATTTACTGACTTAGTCTATTATTCCTGGTGATTCGCTGTGATGGATGAACTAACAAATTAGAAATTATAGTTTCAGATGGTTCCAACAAGCTGGAGAATCATTTGTTAAAGTACCATTTCTGGGAGCTGTCTCACATCTGACACTGGGTGTTTCTCCATTCTGCATAGCCTTTGCTGTTGTGTGGGCAGTTTTTCGACGTGTGTCCTATGCTTGGATAGGTCAAGATATTCTAGTAAGAATAAGTTCTTCCATTGTGGGGACATTTCTAATTTCTGTTTCTTTATAACTCTCTCTCTCTCTCCTCCCTCTTCTTCCCTATCTTCACTATTCGTACCTTATAATCAGGCACCTCATACTTCAGGAAGTTGCAGTAAACCATCTCAACTCCCTTAATTCTTTTTGCCTCCCTTTCTTCTTCGAAATCTTCTTGAAAGGCCATCGTTTGTGACAACGCTTGCTTGTCAATCCAATAACCATTGCTGCCTACCTCCTTCCCCACTCAAACAACAACCATTCATCTTCCATGGTCACCACAAACATAGCATCAGAAATGAGACAGTCTTTTTCAGCATCATGCTGCTTTTGTTGTGCTGCTTTGGAGCTCTTCTGTCACACAAAAAAAAAGAAAGAAGAAAGAAGAAACAGAAATGGATCCCTCAAATGGCTTTTTGTACGTCCATATACTGCAGCTGTGATCATCATCATCATCATCATCATCGCCTTTTCTTAACTAGTTGGGTCGGCTGCATAAATCCTTTCCTTTTAATCTCCACTATCCATGCGTATACTGCAGCTAGCTATGCATAATTTATCAAGAAGCTGATGATGATGAACTTGCTTAATTAGATCTTTTGTACTATTGTGGACTCCTGTAGAGGGTTGTCAGATTTCAGGTACTAAGCACTTACTCTTTTTTTCCGCATTCAGGGTATTGCTCTCATTATCACAGTTCTCCAGATCATTCGAGTTCCTAATCTTAAGGTGATTACAAACTCATGTTCATACGGTGGTTAAGTGCTTATCCTTGAACTTAATAAAAAGAAAAATCCTTATCCTTGTCCCGTTTCTTGCAAATTGTTATCTTACTTGATAGTTGATACTCCCTACGGTCCATTGGATTTTTCCCTTGGACTTTTTGCTAAATCCTAGGATTGATACATTTAGACGTTTTGAAGTCAGTTAGAGATCTGAGATTAAGTTTAGTTTGGCAAGTCAAGCTAGGGTAAAAACAACGAATAAAGTCGATGCCTTCATGTATAAAATCTATCCTAGGAATGTGTAAAAAGTCAAAGGCGGAAAATATGGATCGGAGGGGTTTAAGTAATTCCACTAGTATTCGATGGTAGTTTAGTTCAGCCCACTTTTTGTAGATAATGTCACGTTGATCTATGTTACATGGACTCTTCGGTTTTGTGTGAAGTACCCGTGTCGGACACTCGACACTTGGACATGGGTATGGGATATGTGTCCGACACATCTCATAGGATATGCCATTATGATACTATTTTATAGTCTTTTGTTTAATTAGTAGTTGCTTTGAGTGGAGATAAGTTGTCAATTAAAACCAAATGCATCACATAAAACACCTTTTTGCCTTCGAAATAACTAAAAAGCAATAATAAATATGAACATTTTGCCGTGTCCCCGTGTCTTGCGTTTTCAAAATTAGACGTGTCCGACACTTGGACACGTATCCGATCCGGACACTCGTACCGAGTCCATGTAACATAGACGTTGATAACACGTGAAGTGTATTAGTGGCATTTCAGCTGCAGCCTGCAAATATGCTGCATAGTATAATCTGATTTTTTAGATTCTTAGTGTCTTAATTTAGGCTGACGGTAATGTTATATGGCTTCATCAATTCAGCAGTTACAAGACGCTTTAGATTCCTCAATGGTAATTAATTAACACATACACTCCAAAATCAGTAGTCTAAGTGTTAGTTAACAATTGCCAGCCTTTATTTGGTTGAGTTGACAAAAGGATTGTAGACAAAGTTTTTTGGACAAAATATCATTGGGGCTGTTCTTGGTCCAGTCTTCTACTTATCACTTTCTTGCTGGGATCTCACCCCTATCAAAATTGCCTTTTTTACTTAAAAAGCGACCTTGCATACAGCGTTGAAAGGGGTTCATTTGAGGAAGCCTTTGAGGGTATATGTGAATTTGTGCTATATATGCAGGGTGGATAGAGTGTGGACCACTTGCTCATTCATTGTTTGATGGCTACAGCTTATAGGACATGATTTTGACTTTTTCGGTATCTCTTGTGTAATGCCAAGGCAAGTTCTTGACCAATTGCTAGTTTACAAAAGGGGCAGAAGGAAGAGGAGTCTTTAAGGCGTTACCCTTTCGTTTCCTTTTGGTTGTGGTGAGAGAGGTATAAGAGGCCGTTTGAGGGAGGTGGTGATCTCGTTGCGAAGATTTTGTCGACTTCGTTTCTGGGACCGACTATGCTTGTGCATAGGACACTAGATACTTTTTTGGCCTTTTGGACAGTTTTGGTAGCTATTTTAGTACGGAACCTATTTCCCATTTTTGTACGGTGTTGTGCCCTCTTTGGGGTTTTTTAAATATAGTTTTTCCTTACCAGAAGATTAAGTGTGTAAACCTTTTGTAGACCGGTAAAGTTACTACACAATTTTCTTGGACTTCAAGTTAAAGGAACACTTAGCACAGGCTGTTAGGAGTATCAAGCATGTACGAGGAACTATCACAATTGTAAACATGGATGGAGTAGTTGCTATATGCAATGGGCACAGAACCTAGTGTCCTTGCCTTTAACGTGTTGCCTCGGGCTTTGAAGCTACATCTTGACTTTTTGAGACCTGATGGTATGAAGCTATGCATTTTCCCCGGAGAAGGTCTCAATAAAGGTAAGGTTCAGAATGGTGCCTACATGCATAAAAAATCTACATGTACATGTTTAGTTAAGAATGATTTTCTCTACTTCGTGGTTGAGTCTTAAATTGGATTTGGTATATGATAAAACTTTTGCTTGCTGAACAAATAGAATACCTGGACAGGAGGACTAGAGATGTCAAAGGGCAGGGTTTGGGCCGACCCAGCCCGGGCCCTTTGGGCTTTTTAGAAAAGAGGGCCAGGCCGGGCCTCCTTAAGAATATGAGGGCCCAACCCTTGTGCAAGCCCTTGGCCCAAAATTCAGGGCTGGGCTTGGGCCAGGTCCAGGCCAAAAAAATTATTGTTTTCGGTAAAAATAAATTTGCTCATAGGCACTCCTTTAATCCGGGCTTGGGACCGGCTACTTGTAACAAGCAGACGAAAGTTACCTATATATATATATATTAATTTTCCAAAAAAAGAGAGAAAAACTATCTATTTTGCTTGTAAATAGTCACATTCTCATGTGCATTGTTTACTTTAAATACATTTAATTTGTTTGAAAATAATTCACGATGAAAGTCTAAACTACATTTTGAGAAAAAAATTATTCTAGAAAGTTGAGAAAAGGAAAATGAAAGGGAATTGATCATCTGAAAGATCTTCAACGTTGGAACTGTTGCTCTTCCTATCGTTAACTGGTTTATCTTGCACATAGTGTTTAGCATCAAGATAATCCTTCCGGCATATACATAACTTGAGTGGCTTGGGGTTAAGACTCTTCTCTTGTCATCCAATTCCCTCCCACTAGCTGAAAAACTCGACTTTGAAGCAATCGTAGAGGCTTGCACCAGTAGTACATCCCGGGTAATTTGGGATAAAGTTCAATTAATTTTTGCATTTTCTTTTAAAAATGTAACAAATCAAAATTTATTTGCTCATCCATTGACAATGAAGAATAATGATCAATATTTGCATATAAAACAGTTTCATTAAAAGATGAAAAAGAAGACGAACTTGTCTTGCTTGTTTTTTCAATATATGTTCAATGCCCCTCAGAAATGACCTATAATATATTTGACCGCTCGATGTAGCTCGTCCGCTCACGTCAACAGAATTTCGATATAAGTTATAAAGATCTTTCAATGACTTACACTTTTTGTCAGCTCGGTTGTCTCAGTTGCCGAGTAGCACATTTTTTCACATATATTTCTAATATTGAGACATTTATAACATGTAACTTGATCCTAGGATCCAAAGTAGTGGCGACAACAAAAACAATAGGCAATTTCTTCTAATATTTATTAAATTTAGGGCTGTATACAAACCGAGTTCGAGCCGAACATGAGTGTGTTCATGTTCGGTTCGTTTAGCAAGAACCATGTTTGAACTCGGCTCGAGTTCGTATAAGAAAGTAAAATGTTCGTTTGAACTTGGTTCGTGAAACCAGTCACAAAGTTCGGGCTCGACTTGGCTCGTTCGTTTAACCCATACAAACCAAACTTGAGATTTGGAAACTCGTTTTCACGATCGATAAGAACAAGAAAAAAATCCCAAATCTGAAATTTCTAATATTCCAACCACTCAAAGATGAAAAAGAAACAAATTAATAGGAAAAACGACCAAAGGTTGATCTCGCAAAGCCTGTTATTGACCAAATTGCGAGATATCACACAGTCTCTGGATCTTTATGAAGAATCAAAGCGCGAATCGAAACGGTTGAGAAGCGCTTCTTGTTGACGAGTATCTGGATTTGCGATGGTTGGTGCGTGTTTGTGCGCTGCTGAGGGAGGAGAGGCTATGCTAGTTGGTTGACTTGTTGTGTGTGCTTGTGTATGTCCGAGAAAGGGGTGTGCACCGCTAAGGGATGCGATGTTGGTTGGTGTGTCACTGTCAGAGAGAGAGAGAGAGAGAGAGAGAGAGAGAGAGAGTGAAGATAAAAGAGAAGATGAAGAATGTGTGGCTGCTGGCAAGAAGTTAGAATGAGGAATTTAGGGTTTGGGAAAATAAGATAAGGATATTAGGGCTTGGGCTTGATTTAGTCTAGGCTTGGCTTATATTTTGATTTATAAGTGGGCTTGATCTTTTAGCTAATTAATTTTAGATTATCAAGTTTTTAAGTTTATTTTGCATTAATATATCTGTAACTAATTATGGATTAACTATAAGATTAATAGTTTTTATACGAATACTATGTTCACGAACAGAATCGTGAATGCTTTTAAATGTTCATGCTCGGCTCGTTTAATAAACGAGTTTTAAAAAGTTGCTCATGTTCGATTCGTATATTATACAAACGAACATGAACGAGTTTTTTAGGGAATGAGCCACGAGCTGTTCGTGAACAACTCTGTTCATTTACAGCCCTAATTAAATTTAATATCCATTTATTTTACTATATCATGAAAGGTTTCTATATGTCTCCATCTTTTAAAATGTTAGCAATTTTTAGAATTTTTAGTACAGCGAGAGGGGACGTGGGGTAGTACGTATTAGACAATAGAACGATAGACGTGTAAAATACCTTCAAAAATTTAAGTAGATGTGTAGGTAACTGCCATTCATCGGGAGTCGGGAAGCCTTGTGGAAACATGATTAGTAGGCAGTGAATACACACTTGTTTGTATAACATAATATGTAAAAGCATTTGATATGTGGAGTTCCACTTATGCACGACATCTGTAAATGGTCTGCTATAAGGCAAACCATATTGAGCACGCAAAGCTTTAGATTCTTGTATTCTTGGACCCGAACAATTAATAAACATAGCCACTAAACTATCTTGAATAATTGAATTACTTATATGGCAAATACATATAACATGAAAAAAGTTAACATCTAATTCAGGTTTAAGGTTCATCTTTAAGACTTGAACAACAGCTTTATTATTAGAAGCATAATCAAAACTGATACGTTTTATCTTATCCGTTAATTTAAATGTGTCGGCGTATAATATCAGCGACGTTTAGTGCATCATGCAGATAGGGAAAGAGTTCAAAAGCGATGATTCTCTTGTTCATAACCCAATCAGTAATCCAATGTGCCGTCGCACAAGAATAATTAACCAGAGTAAAGGAGATTTTCAAACATCAGACGTAAGACTAACTTTACCATCAAAATTATCAAAATAAGTAATCAAGCGTTCTTTAGTAGCGTTATATTGTCTAAGTGCATTAGACATAGTTGTGTTTCTATATACCTTTTTATACGAACGTAACTATTTATATATCTAGAGTACTAATCATTATCAAGCGTTCTTTAGTAGCGTTATATTATCTAGTAATTATTTATATATCTTGATTAGGTGCACATGTCGGGAAATGCCTATTAAGATGTGAATTACGAGTATGACGCGAAAATAATTTTCCACAATACTTACATTGAGCTTTTTTAACGCCATCAACTATAATTTTGTCAAAATGATACCAACACTTAGCTTTGAGCTTTTTATACACCTATTGGACCTCTGGCGGACTAGAGGCAGGATTGCTCGGTCCTCCATCACGATGACAACTCATCGGGATAATATTTTGCCTTGGAGTAGTAGTGTTGCCAGTCGAGCTACGTTCTTGACAAAAACGCTGGTAATCTTGTGAATGTATATATTGAAAAGCTGGAATTTTTTAGTTAACTCAATAGAATTTTGGGTATCTGTGCCTACTGATGGTTGATCTTGAAATTGTGGTGTTTGTGGTGGTGGTGGACGTTTTTAGCTACGTGATTTTGATAATCTTAAGAAAGACATTTTATACTAAAATTGTTTGACAAGAAGAAAAATAAAACTGGTAAGACTAATTAAATGGAAAGAAAACAAGTGCTAAATAATTAAAGAATACTTGTTATTGAAAACTTGAGAGGATTAGTACTTAGTAACAAATAAGAATGGTAGGAAAGCTTGTAGAATTTAGATAAGAGAGTGTGAGAAGATTGGTGTGAAAAATGTGAAGAAGAGGGGGTGAATTTATAGATTTCTCAAAGTTCACAAAAGACCAAAATACTCCTAAAAACTAGCCGTTTGTAGTTGTTGGAAGGGTAAATATGTGAAAGTGCATAAAAGAGTTGTTAGAATAAGGTTGGACAAAAATACCCCCCAAACAAGTTGCTATAGATCTTTGTTTTTTTTTTTTTGGTGGGGGGGGGGGGGTAAAGTGGAATTTTAAGAAAATATAGCCGTTTGGGGGGGGGATCTGAAAATTTTCAAATTTTCAAATTTTTTAAGGACCGGGCCGGGCCTGGATTGGGTTAGATCTAGGTCTCAAAACGGGCCGAATTTCAGGCCAGATCTGGACGCTTTTAGGGCCCGGCATGGATCGGGCCGGATTTGGACTTTTGGAGGGGCGGGCCGGGCCATTTCGGAGAAAATGGCAGGGCAGCCTTGGTCTAGGCCCTTCACCCTTTGGACCCAGGCCAATCCTGTCCATACCACGGGCCGGGCCGGGTTCTTTTGTGCTGGAGCTGGCTGGCCCCCGGCCCATTTGACATCTCTAACTGGAGGACTGAAGTTGACTCTCTCTCTCTCTCTCTCTCTCTAGTTTCAGCCCAAATAATTATTTTTAGATATCAAGTTGTTGGGTTCATTGCTGGGATTCCTATATCTATCTATATGACATCTGCTCAACACATGCTTTTTTGTGGCAGTTATGTGAGAAGACGTTGACTGGCTACAAAAGGCAAAACCTTTTTAAGGGGTAGAGCCAACTTACAAAGAGTTCTTTGTCTAGTTTGTCGTCTTAATTTCATGTCTCTCATACATATTGCAGTTTTGGCAAGATAGGGGCTTCATAAGTTGAGAAGCGACTTCCTTGGGAAGAAAACAAAGGTGAACACTGTTAAAATTTGGTTGAGTGGAAGATGGTCTGCATGTGTGCTTTGTAGGGAGGTTCGGGCATGAAAGACTTGGGTTTGCAGAGGTTTGCTAGGGACAATGAGTCTCTCTGGAGAAGTGTGGAGATAAGATGGGATAATCAGTACGTTAATGTGCTTGGGCCACCACCTGTCATCAACAGCTAGTCCTGGTTGGCTTTGGGGTTGTAAATTTTTTGGATGCCTGCCTTCTCAACTAGCATCTCTCAAAGTAGGCAATCATAGACAGGTTAGATCTTGGATTGTCCAGTGCGCTTTGATCAGGTTTTTTGGATCTGTATTGGTTGGTGGTGGAGGCGGTGGCAAGCGTGGCAGATTATTTGAGCCTCTTGGATGGCAATCTTAAGACCTAAGCTGTCAGAGACTGAGCTGATGCCTCGTACATTGCCTAGGCCTTTTTTCCTTTGGCAATATGCTGCTCACTTTCCTAAGGGCTTGAAGTCCCCCCCCCCCAACCAAAAAAAAAGCCAGACCCCCCAACAAAGCCCTCGCTTGTAATTTATGCATATTTGTATTTAGGTTTGGCAAGGGATCTCCAAAGTGTGGTTAGGGCTCTATATCATGCCTATATCTGTGACAGAATTACTAGTTATAAAAAGGAATTGAAAAGGAACCTGTGTAAAATGAAAGAAAAACGAGGCATGATAGTGTTTTGCTGACTCAAATGTATTTTAACACATTGTTCTTCCATGTCATCAGGTTGGAACAGTCCTTCTCAGTTGTGCATTCTTGTATGACATATTTTGGGTGTTTGTTTCTAAGTGGTGGTTCCATGAGAGCGTGATGATAGTGGTGAGTAGTCTGCGAAACCTTTTGACTTACTAAAAGTGTGTGATACACTACTAATATGCTGTGCAAAATAAGGATTTGCTGTCATCTTGATACAGGTAGCACGTGGCGATGGAAGTGGAGAGGACGGCATTCCAATGCTACTGAAAATCCCCCGAATGTTTGACCCTTGGGGTGGCTACAGCATCATCGGATTTGGAGACATCATCTTACCGGGATTAGTTGTAGCGTTTTCTCTAAGGTATAATTGCCGCAGATTTAAAAAGCTTCCTTTCACACGTTTGTGGCCTTGTGGGCCCACACCTTTTTTGCCTCTTCCCTTCTCTGCCGTGTCCTATACAAATAATTTTTACTTGCATTACTGCGTTGGATGTAATATTTGCTGGCAATGCAGGTACGACTGGCTATCCAAGAAGAACCTTCGAGCTGGATATTTTATGTGGGCAATGATAGCATATGGGTTAGGTATGAACACGCACCATACAATGGTGAAAAAAAATCCAGTGCTTGCCATATGCATATTTCAATTTTTTTACCTATTAATCCGTGCTCTACATATGTAAAAGATAGGGTTTACTTGTTTAACTCTTACCTATTAATCCCCTGCTCTCCGTTGTCCTAGTATAATCTGCTGCTTTTTAGTTGTACATTTGCGCATGTTTCCCAACCTTAACTCACAAATTAATGTCTCCTTTGAGAGTTTACAATGCAGGTCTACTCATCACATATGTGGCTCTGAACCTAATGGATGGACATGGCCAACCGGCTTTGCTGTACATTGTTCCTTTCACATTAGGTAGGTGACCAACTGCGAGCAAGCAAGCAACTTGAGGAGTCACCAAAGTTACTTGTCAAGCCCTAGACCTGATAACTATATATTCTTCCTATTCCTTCTCACTGGATGTTTAGAGTGGAGCTGATATACAAGTTTCCTCCCCGATCTTTTTCCTATTTTTTTGATTCGGGAATTGGTATTTGAACTCCACTTACCATTTTCCACTGGCCATTTAAGCTCCCCCTGTTGTTGAAGTGCCTGTATAACAACGCTTATAAGGTCTTTAGCGACAAAATTGGAGCTCGAATGGTGAAAAGTGGAAGTCAAATATGACTCCCAATCACGAAGTGATGCAGGTCTCTATAGAGTATTTCCTACCTCCTTAAGGGCTGTATGGTTTGAAATCTGAAAATGAACGTTGTTCCATCTTTCTTTTCACTTTGGTGATTACAATCCAATTTCTATAAACAGCCAACAGCTTAGGTTTAAGATCTAAACTTTGAGCACCAAGGCATCTGACATTGGAGATACTGCATTAGGTTCTCTTTTCTTGCTAATCATTGATAATTCGTGCAGGCACATTTTTGGCACTGGGGAAGAAAAGAGGGGATCTTGAGAATCTGTGGACGAGAGGAGAACCATATAGGCCTTGTCCTCATATACGACTACGACCCTCTGAATAAAATATGTACCATGTGGAGGATCTTACTGTAACTGCAAATATCTCTTACCCCATAGAATACCACTTGACAGGGATGCCTCGCCTGGGTTTCACCAGAGCTCTGTCACAATGTACATCTGCTCCTTGTTAGAGGATGCCGAGAAGCATTTACAACGGACGTTGAAGCAGTATACTCCGTCTACGAGTTTCTTCGGGTTTTAGTCCAGCTTGTATCAACATAGCTAATGTGCTTGTGCTAACGTTCCTTGCCTAAGCCGACTGTTAGGTGTAAGCTGTAATTATCTACGCAATTCATACTCGAGAAGTTAATGTTTTTATGATCTACTGACCTTTGCGATTTACTGGGAGATTCTGGGTTAGGCTGTATTTTATGGGTTAGGTGTCCCCCCAAATGGCGACAACTCGACTTAGAAATTCAAACGCAATCATAAAAAAGAACACTGGTATGCAAGCCAAAATGTACCCTAGAATGTTCTCATGGTGACCCAAGTAAAATCAGAGTTCCTCAGAAAAACGAAGTACGTGACAAAGGGCGTAGTCGTATTTGATACTCACGCGAAGCTAGCCCTGCTATGAGCTTACAAGGCTAAGAGAGCGAAATGCTGGAGTAAGATGTACAGCGACCTAATCTCAAGTTATAAATAGGCTGCTGAGACGATGCTATCGAGTTACCATTCTGATGGCGGAAACCAATATATTAAGTAGTGTTAAGACAATTGGGCAGAATTGGCCTGTAAAATTTCTTATTACTCTTCCTGTTGAAATACAAATCAATACCCACTTAATATGAAAATTGCAGTGCCTTCGGCACAAGGACAAACAAAAAAAAAAATGCTAGCTACTTTACAATTGAATCCATACCCCCGACTTCAATGGTATAGCATAGGTCAAAATCGTTCCAGCCAGTGGCCAATTGCAAGTCTCTCTCACTTCCAGTCGCCCTCTAGTCCTGGCCTTGCAAAAAGAAATTTTATGAGAGAGCAATTTAGAAAATTTTCGGAGGGAAGCAGAGAGTCAACAATAGTCATGAAAAAGATTAAGGTAGAAACTTCACACATGCAGGAGACAGTGATCATGTGCAAGAATTTCTTGTGTTCCATGTGCTTTGAAAGAACATTCTCTTGAAGATTTAACTTACGCACGGAAAATGACATGACAACTTCTTATGGACCCCCGGAATAAAACTTAACAGTAGCACATACTTGTCCAATCTTTTATCAGTAAGCATCAGTGCACGAACATGTGGGGAAACTAGTCATCAATCTCAATCACCAATGATGCAAGCAAATTTTTGGCCACAAATTTTATAGCATTCACAATGAGAACAAATAAGAATAAACTTGCCTCTCAAAAAGACTGACAGAAACAGAAAAACAAAAACAAGCTAACACAGACATGCTTGTACAAGTCCTCCAGGAATTGTTGCCATTACTTGTGATTGGGAGTGGTCTCCTTTCTTGGTCTAAAGATAAAAGCTCTTGAATTCTCTCATGCCAGTCCGAATTCATTCTCCGAGCAAAATCCTCTACTTCCCTACATGGAAAAGAAAATTCAGCGAACATGATACAAAAACAAACTGCATGCGTAAACTCAAGCATATCAAGAATGGAAATTAACCAATTTTTGTCAGTTCACTTGATCGAAACACTACTAGCAGATGATTGAACGTTAGAAGGGCTAATTGTTAAAATTATATCCTTTGTTGCAACCAATACCAACTTAACAAGCATGTGAGGAACAAGTAAAAAACTGTAAATCCTTCAGAAAACAAGCAGAATAGGAACTGCCATATACACAGCACTGAAAACTGACAACCTCTAAAGTAATCTTACTCTAAGAGGAAACATATGGTCTCCACACAGTAGTAAAACAAGAGAAACTTTTAAGCGGAAAAGCCAATCATAGCCAATCTAGCCACATGGGGTTGTGTCCCAGTAGAAATTTAACAAGAGATAGGTATACAAATATCTTTAACTGAACTCTGCAGATTATTAAGCAAAGATAGCCTCCTCTCGGAATGTCTGGCAGTAAACCAACTCCAGACTCTCTAAAAACATGATGAAAGATTTGAAGCATCCAACAGTCACAGCTTCAAATAACCCAAAGAAGAAACAATGAAAATACTAGAGAAGTTTGCTTTCTATAGAGCGGAGACTCCTATCCACTGCTTGTTTCTCCTCTCCCTTTCTTTTGGTTTCAGAAGGATTTCCAATGCCAATCATGGCTTTCGTAGATTTTCTTGACGACTTTTACTTGAGCCCAGCTAAGTTATTTTGTATATGATACTTTGTGAGAGGCTGTTTCAGAGCATTTAATTTGCATACCTTGTACAGTTAGGGCAGCTTCCCATGCCCTTTGACCTATTGTTACTGCCAAAAAACGTACGGATTTATTTAACCTCCCAGTTCAAGTTTCTCACAGAAAAAAAGGTTTGCGTAGAAGTTTAACCCAATCCACTTCATTAAATACTTGGCAGAGCACCGAAGCTTAGAGAGTGTGAGTTATGGTGGGCCGGGTTTCAGAAAGCTTGTGCACAACCCCCAAGGGTGTAGAACAAAGTAAAAAACTTGTGCATACGGGTAAGAGTCTAGAAGAAAGGTAAAGCTATTCGACGAGTTAATCAAAAACTTTCTAGGTAAAGGATTGAACAATTCTAGAATATTTTGTGTTGCTAATAAAGAGGACTAGGGGGAAGAAGTCAGGACTCACTAGTACACTGAAGATGAGAGGAGCAAGGGAAAAAGGTAGGGAGAGAGAAATGGAGTGATCAACTCTCAGAGGAGTAGGAAACGAAGAGGGAGAAAGCATTATTGAAACACTAAAATTTTAATTATGCATCTAATTACTCCAGTATATCCAGATTCCATTTACAAGGCATGACATATAAAGGACCAAGCAACCAAATCCATAACCTTCTATATTTTGCAATCAAATCCCCAAAGAACTCAATTAAATTCCTGTTTATTCCCTCCCTTAGATTGCCAGTAAACCAAATCCTTGCATACTTCCAATTAGTCCTACTCGTGTCTATGCTTGCCATAGATACGTCTTTTCTTCCCAGGGCATCAAATGTCATCTTGATTTCCATCTCAAAAGCTCTCGATGCTTATTTAACTCATAAGATGATTTAAAACCTAAGAAGAAAAGTCCATCTTCTAGGCATGACCTGAAATACAACCAGGACTGTAACTAATTTATGAATCACCAAAATACATAATTTCAGGACAACTGAACAAAGATGTCTTTGACTATTATTAAAATATAAAAACCAGAGTACAAAGGCAGCCGAAGCAAAAAAGGGCAGCAGCAGCAGCATAAATTCCTAGAAACGGTTCAACAAAATGTAGTATGCAGTACTTCCGAGTGACCTCATTCGCTCTTATATCCTAACCTTCTTAATATGTGCAATACCTATCCAAATAATTTAAGTTCTTCCCTATAAGTTGGCTCTGCATCCAAAAAGTACGGTTCAACACTCCAAACCATATATAGTTTGTCTTTCCCCCATGAGACAGACCTTCCTGGAAGGGTTTTTTCTTTACCAAAAAGAAATTTGAAGGAAAACGGCCACAAAAGCTAAAGTTTGTGTTTTCCAAGGAATGATAAGACAGTGAAGTGTACGCCACCAAACACTGCAGCTTATTAGTTCTGCCACATGAGGAACCCAGCACAATCTTGCTAAAGTGGGAAGCCTTCTTGTTTCCACTGCAAGCATGAGCAAGATGTGCTTCATAGAATGTTGCAAACCCCAACTGAAAGAAAATTATAGCCTGTGCTACACACTCGTATGAACTTTATTCAGCATGTGACACTAACTACATCTCATTCTGCATACAATTTGCATATACGAGGTAGCATTCCAAACAAGTATACGATTATCATACAAAGAAAAGGATCCTAACTTTTCATGTTTCATTGTAAGGAACACAACAGCCATATCTCAGGTAAGAGTTTATGCAATGACCGATAACCTAATCAGGCTCACCTATCAATTATCTCTTTCATTGCAGGATCCAAACCGTCTAACTCATCCTCTAGTGCAAATCTGTCATCTTCAATGTCTTGTAGCTTTAATGTCTCGCAAAGAACAGGCACAGAATGATTATGAACCTTTGAATTATGGCATATAAAATCAGCACCATTTGATTCCGGACATGTAAAAAACAGACAATCCTATGCATTGATGCAGTTTGGAAATAACATCACTGGAATACTAAAAATTAACCTGCTAACTGGGAAAAGGTTTGACAAATCACAGCAAGTTTCAAAAGTAATAACTTCTTCATGCTCAGTGCTCACCTTATGGATGTCAATGGCGTTATTTGAAGAAGAGGTGCTGTTTACGGTGGAGTAGCTCATAGGGGCATGTTTTAGTTGATCCTTTCTTCTATGGTTCTTCTTTTTACTCTTAGAAGCTCTGACCACCTTTGAATCTGCAAGTCAGAATTCGGTGAAGTCAATGTGACCCATGGCATGCTACGGCACATATTTTGTGAAATAACTTAAACACTCAAACAACGAGGAAAATTTGAACCTACATATAAGTCCAGGGAAAACCGATTGAATTTATTTGATTTAATAGTACCAACTGAGGCCCATTGAAGCCCACAAATATGAGCATAGGAATTCTACCAACAAAGTCGGGAAAGAAAATTTCATGTAACATAGAAGGAATTGCTTATTCCGATTTCCTAGAAGGAATTGCTTATACCAATTTCCAACAAACACCTCATGGCTCAAGTACCAACTTTAATCATATTTCTATGATTGTCTCGTTCAAATTTTCTTAAACAAACCCAGGTGAGGGGGAGATGGAGGAGGTGAATTACACCAAGACACTGGCTAGGTTGAGAAGTTAAAATTGTACAACAACCGCCGCCCAAGTCATTTGGCTTTTCTGATATCAAATAAATAAAGGAAGTCGTCATTTGGTTTTCAAACAGAGTCGGTCTCTGCAAATTCCAAAAACAGAGGGATGATTAAACTGAAAGTTTTTACCAAGGGGATGGCAAATGTTTCTAATTAAGGCAACTCGAGTGGAAGCCAAAGCAAAGATTAATAGATTCCGCAACGTTTGGTCCATGGTCAAGAAGAATGAGACTACCTTATGCAAATTTCATCAGCGACTAATAGGATTGAGGTGGATAATAGAAAAACCAAAATTTGATTAAAAGCAATGAAATGCCATGCTAACTCTATGTAAGTAAACTTAAATATCGTTAAACAGTTTCCAAGGACTCTTTTGACCCCACAATTCACACACCAGGGGAGGAGGGGGGTGGTTGGTGTATCTAGAATTAGCCCCACCATTGATGAAAGGCTGTTCTCATGTTTTAGAGCAGCCTTAAGGCTGATCGAACTAGTTTGTCCTGAAGCTTGCTATGGAAACTGTGATGTCTTTACAACTATAATGAGCCCAATAGTGCTCCGGCAGACCAACCATCACTCAACATAACACGGTTTTTGTTAGATTATATCTTTTGCTATGATACGAAAGGAGAAAAAAAATCTTTTGCCGTATAGTAGCATTTTTCATACTGCCAATTTCCTATGGGAACAATATGTTTTCACCTAGTGGCATCCTCACTAACTTTGCATCACTTTTGGTAGGAACATGCCCAAAAGACCATCGTGTAAGCCTATTGTCTTCACCAACTGCTTTGTGTTCCTCATATATTCCTCAGTATAATCAAGCTACACTCTCCCATGTGTTTTACATCTCTTTGGACGTCGATCAAAACCAGAAGGGGTTTTCAGATGAACATTTATGAAGTGACAGTCCAATTCCTCAGAAGGTTGGGGAAAATATACACCAAACATACAAATCGTCATTAAATATTATTGGAAAATCTAGAATTCCCATACCACTTTCCAAAGAACGAATAGAGAGTCACAAGCATTACTTATTCAAGACTACCTTCAAATGTATCTAAAGACTTGTGGCTTCCCTCTTAAATCTCTGAATGACCATCACCGTCTCTTTGCCCCCAAAAACATCATCCAGCTTTTGATTAGTCACATTTAAATTGTTTCCAAGCCTTTAACTTTTACCAGTCATCCTGTACGTAAAGTTGTTCACCTCTTCAGCCTAAAACAAATTGGCACAATGAGTAAGATGCAACAAGATCATTCTCCAATAGCGTCTAAGCCTAATATCCTAGAGGAATACAACCCAGATAAAACATCTGATATCAGTGCTACTGAACCAAAAAAATCTACTTCTTGCAAGGTCGAGATGATTTAAGGTACAGAGTTCCTTCTATGTTTATAGGATAGGTGATAGAATTATGTAACATCAAAACACAAAAAGGAAGTAACCAGGGACAGTAAAGGTACACAAGTGCCACCAAAATTACACACAAAGATCCTCCACCCAAAAAGGAAAAACATGGCAAAAAAATATATATATAACATGAGTTGGGATAGTGTCAAACCGACCCGTCATGATAACTAGAGAATACCGGACCAGATCTGGCAGCCCAATCTCCACTTGCAGCGCAGCATGTGAATCTCACGAGCCATTATAAGCACCCAAAGTCTAGAGTAGCCACCACAACTCTGCAAATGCTTCAAGGTTCTAACCACTACGCCGCCAGATTGGGGTACAGAGATCCTCCGCGATCCCCATGAAGGCCGAACAACACTGCCCATGATTCAGCCTCTTCAGTACCAGCCTATAAGGTGTCGCCCGAATGCCAAAGGAATCGACCTGAAACATAACCCCCACACCCAAACCTAGAGGACTTTCAAAGGGTTAAAGGAGGAGAATTGAAAGAAAGAAACAGAGAAGGAAAAAGAGGGTAACAAGCATAGCCTAAAGGTTATTGTGTTCGGTCACCGTATTTTACGTAGTCCATTAAGAATTGAGAAGCAGTTTTAAAACTAGTAAAAACGATTAGACGCGTGAGTTTAAACTTCACAAATTTGGCCACCAGAATTTAAATCTGTCAACAATTGGCTACTGAAAAAGCAAAAAATCACCTAGAAGACTGATGGAAAGTAAGGGACAAAAGTTAAGAACTTCGTATGAAGAGCAGTTGCTAGCATATCAAAAGCATAATAATATCAGCAACAATTTTAACAGGAGCAGAAACTAGATAAAACTAGAAAATAACAGTAAAAATGGCAACAGTCGAGGTACCTCCATTAATAAATGACAAGAGGTCATCAACTGAGCGGTCATCCATAAGCTCCCCTTCAACCTCAACACTCTGAATACAAGGGAAAGATGGATCTGAATTCAGTTAAATCATACAACAAACAACATAAATATAGTTGCAAGCTTAAGAAGGATGGTAATGATAACGCAGCAATGTTACACCTTCGGTTTTTCTCTCTCTTTTAGCTCTTTCCTCTTTCTTGCATACAGTGTATTCAAAAGCCTGATCCGTGGATCATCAGCAAAGTTTCTTAAAGGCTCCAGTTTTTCTTCCTGAATCAATTAAATCTATGTCAACGTAACAAGGAAAATAAAGGGCATAAGATTTCCCCCAAGGCAACAAAAGGATTTGCTATACTGCTTGCAAGCACAAGAGACCTCTGTAAGATCATCAGGCAAATGAAAAGTCTCCCTTATCTCCTCCGGAGTTTTCCCTTCAATCATTCGGGCAAGAGCGCGACTAGTAAGATCAACCAATGGCCTCAGCTGCAGGCTATCAGCAGCAGATGTCAACTCACAAAGCCTTTTTGTGTCCATGCGAATAAACTTCTCATCATAAGACTTTCTCTCCTGTGTCAAAACAACCAGAAATCAGGTCTAGCTTCGCAGTATCTTCTCGCCAAAACTACAGAAGTGTATCTGCCGCTCTCAAGAAGAACTGGTACTGATTCTCTAGATTCTGAAAAACAATGACCCACTTACTTCACTAGTTCTCGCAGTTCAAATATCAAAAAGTTCATTAACTGCTACAAGCTCCTAACAGGATACCTATATTATTGATATTCGCAGAGGTTTGAGGACAGGGCTATTTCCCTAGTCCATTTATCAGGGGTAATAAGTCGAAACAATGACATATTTTGATCAAGCAAGGAAAGAACCAAAAGTAAAAGAAATACATAAAAGCACATACCTTGTTAGAGCGGCCCAGCACTTGGTGAAATCGGCAATAATCAAGAATTAAACTCAACGTTCCCGGATTTACTCTTTGGGGAAGAGATATCGGGTAGTTCTTTGAAGATCCCATGCCTTTGTGTATTTCATGACATATGAAGGGGCAAAACGTGGCAACTTCTTGTTCTACTTCTTGTAAAGAATCATTAGCAGTTTGTAGCCATATATAGGACTTCATTATCTATAATGTAAGATAAAAAAAAAACATGGAAAGAGCAAATGAATAAGCTCACATGCGAACTTGGTACTACCAGACAAAGTAAATGCAAAATGTTAAGGCTTCAAATGATCATAGCTATCCTATTGAAGTTTAATGTTCTATTGACAGATTCAACATTCTGCTAAAGCCATCCTCCATTCTAACATCCTTAGCAACTAAAAAGCTAATGCAGTACTCTGCTTACTTTTTATTCCACCTACTTTATTCATGTAAGTTTCAAAGATCATGTGTGGCCTCTGCCGTATGCTTGGATAGAACAAGACCATCCAAGTAACCATGGGAAAAACTTAGTGTTAAATTTTCCTACACTTGCTACGACGTCCTAAAAGACCGATTTCTAATTATTGCAACTTCCCTTAGCGGCTTCGTATGATAATAGAACAAGCAAGCCCTGAAACTACAGACTGATCGAGTGAAGAAAGGCTGCAAGGAACTGAGAAAAAAAATATTAAAATGGAAACGAAAGCAGGGAAGCAATAGGAGGGAATATCTCACTTTCATATATACAACTTCAAGTAGTAACATACCTCAGGTTTAATTACTTGCCTATCCGCATCCAACATTGGATACATTTCAGGACTTGATCACTCAACCAGTTGTTTCAAGATAAAATACTTCCAAACTATGATCCTGCAATTACAGAAAAAAGTAACCTGCCAATAGGACTCAGCCTCCACACTAATAAATGTGGAAAAGAATTCCAGAAGGCAAAACACGTCATTTCAAAGATTTAAAGAAAAAAGGAAAAAAGCATCAGTTTTCCACCGAGGATTTGGAAACAAACCAACTTTCCATATAAAAGAACGTCTTATGGGCACTAAACTTGTCACGCGGAGCAAGAGACACAACATGATGAGTCTCCCTTCAAGATATGGAAGAATATATGCTGGCAAGTGATTAAAATCCTATATGACACGGACTTGGTATGAATGTCAGATGCACCTACTAGAGAAGCATTTCAGTGCCATTAGACGTGTTGGACAAGCGTCTCGCAAGATTTTCCGATTGTCCAGTGCCGAACACAAGTATTTGATGCAACTCAAAGCTCTATGGAGTATGGAGCATACTTTAGAATATCAAGTTGTCTCGCCCATATGCAGTTCTTAAAGACTTTTTTGGGTTAATTTCCCATTAGGACTTATTCTACTATTGATCATGTCCGATCTAATTTGTTTCCAAAGAACCGTGATGATGTATACATAAGAGAATACAAAGCATTGTCTTTCAAGAACTGCCAATCACGTCCCTTGAAGTATATGTCCAAGGAGTTAACATAGAATTTCTAGAAATCTTTGTGCTTTATAGCTTTACACAACTTAGAATTCCATTTGCGCTTTAACTTTAATTGTAAAAACCAACTACTAATAGTGTTTACTGAATGAACCAGTTTTACGACAGTTCATGTTCTGCTGATGGCTGGATTTACCAATTAACGGCTTATTACTTATGCTCTCTTCTAATTGTGCTGTGCATATGCGCCAGCTTACAGTTGTAGGAAACATGGTATAATTTGTGGTATGTAAAAGGTGATCAAGAATGCTTTTTGACAGTCCCAACACTTGGGCCACGTGCTACTACCAAAAAAAAGGAAGAAAGTCATTTTCCTTGACTATTTTCCAAAAAAACTCCACTATGTAAACCTAATGCAATCACGGCACTTGTTGCTGTAAAGCATACCATCTTAGAAAATGAAATCTAATCAATGATTAAGATTCTGTGTTCCTCACATTTTTAACGCAAACCGACAAACTCGAATCCTGCAAGAATCAATTTTCGCAGTCCAATACAATGAAATTACTGCTTTAGGGGACTTTTAAGCAAAATACTGACTCTTCCACTGAGTTAGGGCACGCATGTACACTCTAAATCAAGATATTACCTTAAATTTCTTTATTGTTTGCTACGGGCCCAAAATACTCACCTAATCAAATTTCAACCATTCCATCTAATCTACTTCGGGAATTCAAATTAGACCCAAAAACCCACACACACACAGCGGAATTAGTCAAGGCATCCCAGCAAATGCAAATGAAATTCCATAACCCTAACCGCACAATCTCGGCATCCCACGCAAATACCAAACGAAAAATGCGTCATTGAAAGCGAAAAAAGAAGCAATCCTTACGGGAAGCAAACGATTGAAATTGAGATTAACCAATTCATAGACAACAAGAAATGTAAAGAAAAGAGATTAGGAATAAGAACCTTAATTTAGGGCGAAATAGATATTGAACTGGACGGAGGGGTTTAGCGGTTACCGGCGAACGGAAGGAAAAAGAAATGGGGATAAAATGGGAGAAACGGAGGTGCTATGTGTATCTATCTCTATATCTATCTATCTACTCTTCGGGGTGTGTGTGAGTGTGTGAAAGAGAGGGATCAGATCCAACCCATAGGGTGCTTTCCCGTTGTTGGGAGAGGGGGAATCCCTCTCTCTCTTCCCCTCTCGCAACAACGGGGACAGCACCCTGACCTCCCCATGATTACAGATCCTGATCCGAGGGAAAGAGGGAGAAAGAGTTAAAATTTTCAAGCGCGCCACGTAGCCACCAGGCAGCGAGGTCTGTGCGTGAATAAATGCACACCTTCTCAACTATGTTGTGTTTTGTTCTTATGAAGCTAGACAAACTCTAAAATGGAATTGAAATATAGAAAAAATATTTTCAGTGGTGTATATTCAGTGACGTTAAAAGAGCCCTGTCAAGAATTGTCGCTTTAAAGTGTTGGCTGAAAGATTACTAGTTATATTTAGCAACTATTAACAGTCGTAATATGAGGAATTGTAACTATTTTCCTACAATCAAGGTAACAATAAAAATTTATCCCATTCAAAATGATCAAAGAGCAAGCGAAAGTGAGTTTTAGCCAAAGAGAAATGCTCTTGGGTGTACAAACCGGTGTAGAAGAAGCACCGTAAATATCTCCGAAGGTGTGTGCTTCTTTAAATGGTTGATGTTGATGGTTGTTAGCTAATTCTCTTAACGTCGTACTAAAAAAGTTAAGACTGATTTTTTACTGCAGCATTGTTATGAGGCCTCTGGACGAGGTAACTTATAACGTTATTAGGACAATGGACAGTTCCTCGTCAGTTTCTAGTTAATCACAGATTATGGAGTAGGATTTGATGCAGTACTGTAGATGTAAACTCTGCTAAATGTCTCTTTTGTTGCTAAAAATTTGTGCTGACATCAAAACTTTTGGCGATAGGTGAAGTCTTTATCGGCGTAATTTTTAGTCCACTAATAAGCTACCTGTGCGTCTTAGAAAATTTAGTTATGCGTGCAGGCTGCTTTAAAGCCTTCAACAAGCTCCACATTTTGAGTCAAGGCCTAACTTGAGGCTAGACTTCAACTGTTATCTCACTGGACATTATCATCAGTTGAAGTTAGGCCCCAAGTTGGTCTGGACTAGAAATTTGGACATGATTCAATTTCAAGCCCATCGAAGGCCTCAGGGCATGTGTTGGGGCTGTTTCACGATAACACTGGATATAATTTAAGTCCATCGAAGGCCATACATAAAAGCCCAAACGCCCTAAGAATTGAGCGAGCCGTATTGATATCTATACTATTACTATTACTGAGGGGGGAGTAAAGACTTTTATATGCTTTATTTTTTAAGCCAATTCAGAATGCTGATGCTGATCTTTTCTAATAATAGCCACTGCCTTCTTCCACCACCGGGGGTCTTCAATCTTCTTTCATGCCGGCCGCAGATTGCCCCCGGAGTGGTCACCGGTTAAACCGTCGCTTCCAACCACCATATCTGCCGCCGAAGTGGTCACTGTAGATTTCAAGTTTTTGGTAGTGTAGATGTAAAGTTGAGGTTGCTTAGATGACTCATGGCGAAGGTTCAGTTCAGGCCCAAGCGGAATCAATGGGGAATCTTGTCGGTGGTGATCTCACTTTCGAAGAATCGGTGTCGTGGTGGTGCTACGAGATGAGGACAAAGCACGTTCAAGCTGAGGAGCTAAATCAATGGGTCAAGAGGGCCAGGCCAAGTCGTAGTTATCATGAATCTTTAGGAGCTGAAGCTAGATTCAATTCATTCTTTTTTGGAATTTTGTGTATGTTGTAAGGTGTCATAAAATCACCCTGTCTTTTCCGTAAAATCACCTTGTCTTCTAATGCTTCGCCAAGTCCTAGTTATCTTGAATAGATTCAATTCATTCTTTCTGGAATTTTGTGTATGCTGTAAGGTGATTTCATAAAATCACTTTGTCTTCTCATGCTTCTTGAGTCTTGACAATTAGGGTATTTTCATAAGATCATTTGAAATGAGAAATATGGTTTCTGGGCTTCTTGTTTCTCTTTGCTTTTAGAAGCACATCCATTATTGTTTAGTCTTTTGCCTTGGTTGTATCATCATTATCATCATCAGTGTGAGGACTTACAAATGAACCGATAGTAGGCTACATAATACACTAGTCCGCTACATAATGTAGCGGAATAGTGTATTATTTCTTTCATTGCATTACAGGGGCTATTCTTTGCTTCTTTCCGAGGGTAATTTTGTCAAAAAATGGTCCGCTACATAATATAGAAGTTGTACTTAAAAAAATATTTGGACCGTCCAGAGATTGCGAGTGGACGGCCAGATCGCGCTAGCAACTTCTTCTATTTTGCTAACGCTCTCAACTGATCAACTCCTATATATATATATATATATATATATATATATATATATATATATATATATATATATATATATATATATAAGCTGATCCGTTGCAAAATAGGAGAAGTTGTCAACGCGATCTGGCCGTCCATCCTGCCCAGATTTTTTCTTAAAAAGTCTGTTAGCCGTTAGCTATACAGTCTAGCGGACGAGATTTTTTACCAAACTGCCTCCCCATCTCGTCCGCTACACAATGTTAGCCAAAAAGTCGTCCGCTACATAGTGTGGCGGACGACTTTTTGCATGTCACATCAATCATGTCCCTCGACGACTGTTACGATAGTCCGGTCCTACCACGAAGGTTACGATTGTTACTTTGTCCTTATCCCCACTGTCCGCTACATTGTGTGGCGGACTACTTTTGTCGTCTGCTATACTATGTAGAGGATGGTGCATATATATACACAAAAACCTAACTTCAAAACTCTTTTCTATTCTTTTTTCTCACAAATTTTTTCAATGGCGTTGGCAAGTAGATTTGCGCAATTTCTTCATAAGAAATTCTTTAATCATCTCATTAATCACGTAAGTTCACAAACCAATCCTTTATTTGTTCATAATCTAGAGTTGTTATGACTATTGCGTTTGATTATGTATTGAGCATGTGCTAACGTTGGTAATTAATATATATATATATATATATATATATATATATATATATATATATATATATGGGAGCCGATCCCTGTCTACCAATGAAGAAATAATAATTTTCTTCACCATAAATCTGGCCGTCCACGTGTACTTGTGGATGACCCAGATTTGTTTTTTTTTTTTAAGTTACAACCGCCGCTCTTTTAAGAGCTTGCAAAAATGGACAAAAATGCCCCTTTAAGAAGGAAAAACCCAAACTGCCAGTCTTTGTAGCGGTTGGGGGCCCACTAATTTCCTCCCAACCGCTACAAAGTGTAACAATCGAGAGCACACCAACCTCTACAAAGACTGGGGGTTAGAATCATTACAATTTTTTTAAGCCTTCTTTCGTTTAAGACTGTCACATCAAGCCACTTTGGCCCCACCACCCAACCTCTATAAAGAGTGGGGGTTGGGGTTGGAATCATGACACTTTTTTTTACTGCCGCACAACCCAATCGCTACACTTAGTAGCGGTTGGCCTCCGTAAAAAAAATTTCATTAAAAAAACCCTAAAGTGTATTAAAGAACCATAAAAAAGGTACACTGGGCCCATTTTTTCATTAAAAAAACCATAAGAAACCCTAAGTGCATTGTTTCGTGACACAAAAACCATGACCCCACCACTCACTCCCTAACCGCTACTAAGTGTACTCATGCCAAATTTTTTTTTGTGAGCTGTCTTGTCTTGTCCTATCGTGGCCCCACCCCAATCCCCAAGCCTTGTCTTGTCGTGTCGTCTTTCATCTTGTCTGAAATTTGCACTCCCAATTTTTTTTCAACTAGCCTTTGTCATATCATGTCTCACGGATCTTATTTTTCTCTCTTAAGGGTGTAGCTAGCCACATTTTTTACCATTATCCTGAGATGTAATAGACGTTCATTTGGATTATTATTACTATTGTTGAATTTTGGATATTGAGGTTTGAAATTGAATTAGCCTTATTATTACTATTGTTTGATTTTGGACAATAGGCTAACTAGCGTGCCGAAGGTGCAATGAGCAAAAAAAAGTGGAAAAAATTACAAAATTTTTTAAAAGCTATGTATTGGGTGCGTGAATAGGCGCGTCATAGGAAAATCAAAAAAATAATTTGTCTCAATTTTCGTCAAAATTCATAGAAATTGGCTAACTGGCGTGCCTAAGGTGCAATGAGCAAAAAAAAGTGATAAAAATTATAAAATTTTTCGGAAACTATGAATTGGGCACTAAAGTGTGCGCGAATAGGCGCGTCAAAGGAAAATAAAAAAAATAATGTCTCAAATTTTGCCAAAATTCATAGAAATTGGCTAACTAGCGTGACTAAGGTGCAATGAGCAAAAAAAAGTAAATTTTGGGTTTTTTAACTAGCGCGTCATTTAGGGTTTTTTAATGGGCTCGTGGGATGGCTGGTTTTTTTTTTAAGGGTTCTTTAATGCACTTAGGGTTTTTTATGATTTTTTTTAATGAAAAAAATGGGCTCATTGTACCTTTTTTATGGTTCTTTAAAGCACTTTAGGATTTTTTTTTTTAATGAAAAGTCTCTCAACCGCTACTAAATGTAGCGGTTGCACTATACTTTTTTAGGATTTTTTTAATGAAAAAGTGGGGCCACTTAGAGTTTTTTTAATGAATTTTTTTTACGGAGGCCAACCTCTACTAAGTGTAGCGGTTGGGTGGTGCGACAGCAAAAAAAAAAGTGTCATGATTCCAACCCCCACTCTTTGTAGAGGTTGGGTGGTGGGGCCAAAGTGGCTTGATGTGATAAAGTCTTAAACAAAAGAAGGCTTAGAAAAATTGTAATGATTCAAACCCCCAGTCTTTGTAGAGGTTGGTGTGCTCCCAATTACTACACTTTGTAGCGGTTGGGAGGAAATTAGTGGGCCCCCAACCACTGCAAAAACTGACGGTTTGAGTTTTTTCTTCTTAAGGGGCAGTTTTGTCCATTTTTGCAACCGCTTAAAAGAGCGGCGGTTGCAACTTTTTTTTAAAAAAAAACACAGATTTGGGTCATCCACGAGTACACGTGGACGGCCAGATTTATGGTGGAGAAATTATTATTTCTCCACTGGTAGACAGGGATCGGCTCCATATATATATATATATATATATATATATATATATATATATATATATATATATATATATATATATATATATATATATTGCGTATTATTTATTCATGCACTAGCGTTGTATGTATTATACATGTGCTAGCGTTGGTAATTTGCGAGCGATTGATAAAAGCTTCCGAACTTAGACGTTTTTTCATAATTTCAGTTGCAAAAAAATGGACTTTAACCTTGGACCAGAAGATCCCTCTTTATTATACGACCAAGGAAACCATATCAGTTCCCTCATATAGAATGATGGAGTAAGATACTTATTTTATCAACTTTCTTTTCTTACAAATATTGTATACCGTTTGTTGCGGTTAAATTATATTTATTAATTCATAGGAAAGAGCACTCCTCAACACGGTAGAAGTATCCGATAATTTTGGACTGTGAAAATAAACAAATATAAAAAAAATTACTGCATGGAATTGGGTTTGGAGTTTTCATGCACAGGCAGATCTTTCAACAACTTGACCGGAACTTAATACGTTTCACTTTCCTCTTGGAGAGATGGCAATTACCCTAGAAGATGTAGGGTTCATCTTAGGGTTACCGGTGATGGGACGGCCGGTAATTACTCCTCTGTAGGAAGCAACGAATAAGAAAGCCGCTAGAGACTTTTTTACTTCCATACCTGAAGATCAATTTAGCACTGGAAGGATAAAGTTGAAGTGGTTGGTAAAAATTTACAGGGTTCTGCCGGAAAACTACACGGATGGGATGTTTGTGCTGTACACATAGGCTTTCCTCTTGTGGGTGATGGGGGCAATTATATTCCTAACGATGTCGAAAAATACGGTCAGCGTCAAATATTTATCGTTGTTGGGTAACCTGCAAGAGGTTGGGGAGTATGCCTGGGGTGCAGCAACTCTTGCATACCTGTACTGAGCATTACACAAGATAATGGGGTCTGACTCCAAAGCTATATGTGCATGTCTCTCGCTATAGCAGGTATACGTCTTGATTACGTTGTTGATATTTTTTATTAGTCGGTGGACACTAAATTTTCATGATACTATATATAATTTTTATCTTTGTTCTCAGGTGTGGTCTTATAAACACATTGCTACCGGCGCACCCAAGCGTAGGGACGGAACCGATAATGTGTGGCCTCAAATGTGTGTTTGGGAGTACAGCCAGAGGCGGAGCCACTACCCGCGAAAATATGATCTCCATCACAACATTACGTTCTATCGGGGGGGGGGGGGGGGAGCTCAACTCGCTATCTTCGGGCCAAATGCGTTGGGCACCGTACAAGCGTTTGGAGCGACAGGTGGTATAATTATTCATCTTCATGCTCTCCGAGTTGCAACACACACCCCTGATCCACTTCAAGGTTGCCGAGTGGCAGCTGCTAGATCCCGTAATGTGCCATTTTGACTGCCTGCAAAGGTTCCCAACCGATGCCCCAGATATAAGGGTTAATACGAACCCACCGGGTGTCGGACAGTTTAGCAAGGTGAATGCGCACGACTTGTGAGCACGAAAAATTGTGGTTTGGAATTCTTGGCAGGACATGCTGACGGCCATTGTGTCGGAGCCTAACCCCATGATCAGCATCGAGCAGTACAACAAGTGGTACTACCACATCACGCAGAAGAGAATAGCCTCGATATGGTTTGAATGAGGGTAGAGGTACCACCCTAGGGGTCAAATCATTTGATCTCGTAAGTTGCCCAACCAATGCTTTTGATTGAATTTAATGATTCTTGTTTTACATTCAATCTCGTTTGTTTCGTGGTTATGTGTATTATCTCTTTGGATGTAGGTTAACGCCTCGCTCGCCTTCTTCCAAAAGCTGAGTGAGCGGAAGGATCTGGTGAATGCCGTGGGATTGGAACTTCGCCAACCGACTGATGCATTGGCCTAAGGCTGCGGGGAGTTTGTGAGCCATTATTCGGGACCCGCTTCGGGCGTCTCTCCGGGAATGGACTATCCGGGGTAGCAGTTTTTCCATGTGAGCGAGGGATACGATGATCCCTTGGGGCAGACATCGGGGGTGAGCGACGGAGTTGGTGGTCCCTCTGTAGCGGGACAGGCTCAAGCCCTATGGGACGAATACAGTGTCCCCTCATTTTCTTTGCTTTCGGACTAGGAACCAATACCCCTATCTCAGAGCCAAGTCACACAAAACTGACAATATGCAAACATCAATCTATCTGAGTCAATGCCCATCATCCCATGGGTAGGACATTCCGACCCCCGGGAGGGCAATATCCCCCATTCGCCCCCCCCTCGAAGGGAGAAATCTCTGGGTCTACCCCCCGGAGGACAATATCTCCTGATCGACCCCCCGGCTTATCGCAAAGGGCATCCGTTGAAGCCTCTACAGTCGGCAAAATCCTAAGAAATCCACCGGCATTACTTTAGCAGGGCCTCTCTGGACAAAGCGTCATATAGTGTGAATTGCCCAAATGACTTGGATTATAGTCTTTTATGGGGCAAAATGTCCTCCCTAGCTCCGGGGGATTTAATGAGCGATAGTGTGATCTTTGCCTAGGTGGAGATTCTGAGGATGAGGAGTCGGGACACCCGGAATGAGTATCCACTTGTTTTCTTGTAGGTGAATGGTAGGCTTGCGTTCAACGGAGGAGGAAGACAACCTTGAAACGGTGGAACAGTCCGATGCGCTCCTTGTATTTCTTAATAGGGATAGCCCGGTGAGCGCCCGTGATGCAGATGTGTTCTTAATACCATTTTGCGGTAATAACCATTGGTACTTGGTCTGTTATGAACCAATATAGAAGGTCGTATCAGTCCTCAACAGTCTCTACAATGATACCAAATATATGACCGTGAAGCAGCTTTCAAATACCAGTTGGATGTTATGTTAATCTTACGATTGTTGTTTAATGGTTATTGTAATTTGCGTATTGTAAATGTTAACTCGTAGCTTATGCCATTTTTTTATATCTCCACAGAATCTGTTATGTGCCATGGTTCACTCTCTCCGTGAACTAGAAGTACTGGCAAGGCCAAAGCTCGATGTTCGAGTGAAGAAGAAGAGGCCCAAGCACTCTAATACCTCGGACTGCGACGTCTTTGTTTGCATGTACATGGACTATATTTATCAGGCTAAGAGACTCAAGGTGGCCGTCTGGAGCCAAGCAGAAGTAGATAACTTTAGATATAGAATAGCTTGGCAACTTTATAGAGGTCGGCCTAGAGCAGTTAGGTTTATTCTACATCCGTTTAACAACAAGAATTCGGCTGAAGATGAGGCCCAATGATGACTTCTTGTAAATGACTATTTTTAAGACAATAATTTTATTTTAAACACCAATTTAGTCGAAGTTCGATTGAATGTTGTGGCTTTTGTGTTTGTTTATTTGTGTTGTGGTGTTTTAATTGTGTATTGTGGATTGTGTTGGTATATTTGTGTTGTGGTGGTTTATTTCTGTGTTGTGAATTTTTGACCCTTGTTAAGATAGGTTTGTTGTGGATTGTGTTGGTTTATTCCTGTTGTGGTGGTTTATTGGTGTGTGGTGGATTTTTGGCCCATGTTGAGATAGGTATGATGATAGTAAAACTGAAGGTAATGTCTTTGCAGGTATGCTGATACACCATCTGCTACATAATGTAGCAGACAGTCTAAACACCAAAAATATTCTAAGTGTTGAAGTGTGTTGATTCTGTTGCGCCGTCCGCTAGATAGTCTAGCGGACAGTGTACACACCAAAAAATATTCTAAGTGTTGGGAGTCTAATGTTAGGGCACTAAAACACCAAAAATATTCTACGTGTTGAAGCGTAATGGTTCTGCTGTGCCGTCCGCTAGATAGTCTAGCGGACAGTCTACGCACCAAAAAATATTCTAAGTGTTGAAGATTACGGTTTCAGCTGCCCTGTTCGCTAGATAGTCTAGTGGACAGTCTACACACCAAAAAATATTCTAAGTGTTGAAGATTGCGGTTTCAGCTGCCCCATCTGCTAGATAGTCTAGCGCACAGTCTAAACACCAAAAAATATTGTAAGTGTCGAAGACTGATGTTTCTGCTGTCCCATCTGCTAGATAGTCTTGTGGACAGTCTAAACACCAAAAAATATTCTGAGTGTTGGAAGTCTAATGTTAGGGCACTAAAACACAAAAAATATTCTAAGTGTTGAAGTGTAATAAAATATTCTCAGTGTTGGGAGTCTAATGTTAGGGCACTAAAACACTAAAAATATTCTAAGTGTTGAAGTGTAATGGTTCTGCTGCATCGTCCACTAGATAGTCTAGCGGACAGTCTACACACCAAAAAATATTCTAAGTGTTGAAGAGTGGTGGTTCTGCTGCCCCATCTGCTGGGGTCTGCTAGATAGTCTACCGAACAGTCTAAACACCAAAAAATATTCTAAGTATTGGGAGTCTTAAGTTAGGGCACTAAAACACCAAAAAATATTCTAAGTGTTGGGAGTCTAATGTTAGGGCACTAAAACACCAAAAATATTCTAAGTGTTATTACAAAAGATTTTTACAAAAAATTATTATAGAAAGTCCAACAGGTTTGATAGCTCATAAAAGATTATTACAATAAAAATCATTGGACTAAAGGTCCACTGCCTCTTCTCCTTCCTTGTCTTCGGCATCATCTTCTTCCTCGTCTTGCAAATCCCCCGGACTTATCCCCAGTGCCTTGTAATTGTTCCGCTTGTCATGGTTGGTCATTTTGTTGCACAGTGTACATCTTCTCAGCTTTTTGGGTTGAGTTGCTTGTTCAATAGAGCTCTTCATCCCGTAGATCTCTTACGGCCTTTCGTTTGCGATATAATTGGATCCAAAGGCCGGATATCATTGTCCTCTTCCTCAACTGGCTCATCATCTTCTGATCCCTGTGCAGGCTCAGTGTCAACCTCATTGCTGAATGAAGCTACTTCAAACTGGTCAACGATGGGCTCTTGCTGCTCCGCTATCTCGAGGAGATGTTTATAACCGATCATTGTAGTAGCACCTTTTACGAATAAACGGGTAAACATTGTCACCAGATGATTATACCGCAACATCTCTGATTCTTCAAAGTCAGTATACGGATGCTCCGGAAAGGCAATGGTACCGTGCAACCTGTTTGCAACCTTCG
Organism: Escallonia herrerae; assembly: GCA_033070095.1. Lineage (NCBI taxonomy): Eukaryota > Viridiplantae > Streptophyta > Magnoliopsida > Escalloniales > Escalloniaceae > Escallonia > Escallonia herrerae. The sequence continues at coordinate 9,799 of JAVXUP010002212.1, read as the reverse complement.
TCCACCGCAACAGGACGTATTTATCGGGGATTGCTTTGATATTCTTCTGGGTGAAAAAGCGCATAATGTGTCTACACAGGATGCCATGGAACTCAAACTTTTTCAAACACATGTCACCGAATCCGTCAATGTGTCATGACTCACCGTATACATTCTGCGTAGCTTCTCAGGGACGAGGTCATTCATCAGCGAATAAACCTTGAACTCACGTGTAGACCTTTTCGCCACCTTTTTTATACTGTATCAGCCCGATTTTTGCAGCTCTACTTGGTATTGCAGGAATATCTCCTTCGTATAGACCTTTGCACCGTTCAGCTCCAACGGGGTCTCAAGCAACCTTCTCCTTTGTTTGTACGTGCTTGCAAAGTCTGCAGCCCTTTCTTTCACGAATAACAGGCAACCGCTTTTTGGCACGGATGTGACGAAACTCTTCAAATTGGTAGCTGTACCCACATAATTATCGAACCAGGCATTCACAGATTCACTCCTGCCTGTCATTTTCATGCCCATAGAAAAATACCTTCTCGTGAAAACGCCAATCCATTGCTCTTTGAGCTCGTACAAGTGTTGGAGCCACTCGTTGTCTTACAATGAGTAATCCCGAACAAGCTTTTCCCACATCTCTTCAAATTCCTCAATCGTTAACGACTTAACAATGCACTTGTCAAAATCCTGTTTAAAGTCTGGATACTTTGCATACACGTGATGCAGACGTTCAGGGTATTTGTTGCTTATGTGCCAAGTGCACAAGTTGTGTCGAGTATCTGGGAAGACAGTAACAATAGCCTTCTTCATTGCCAAATCTTGATCGGTGATGATAACTTTGGGTGCTTTGAAGTTCATTGCTTCTAGCCACGCCCTAAACAACCATACAAAAGAACTCTCGCTCTCGTCCCTTAACAAAGCAAACCCAAACAGGATGGAATGATAATGATGATTGACGCCTGTGAAAGGAGCGAACGACATCGAGTACTTGTTGGTACGGTATGTGGTGTCGAAAGTCACGACATTCCCAAAATACTTATAAGCAAGCCTCGAATGACCGTCGACCCAAAAAATTATGCTAACTCGATGCTCTTCGTCAAGTTTATAATCGAAGGTAAACTGCGGGTCCTCCATCTGCATCTGCTTTCAATAGGCTCATTGTGGATTGAGCATCATTGAGGTCATACGCGGCTCGTCTTTGGGTTTGGACCGCGTTACGAACGTCTGTCGTGTTAAAGTTTAGATTTTGAATTCCCCCAGCCTGTTCAGCAAGAACATTAACAATGTCAGTAGGTCTTATCCATTCATTGCTCATTCAGGCTCCTTGCGACCTTACCCATCTTCTTGTGTTGATGCATCTGACTCACCTTAGAAGGGGTTACTAACGGGTGATTGTGTGTCAATTCCAAGCTAGTAATAAGCCAATGATCTTACTTGGGTTTATGGCTTACGAACATCTTGACCTGGCAATTCGTGCATGCAAAGCAGTCCCGTCTTCTCCGCGCATATCCTATTTTGTCATCACTGTCATCATTACCTACGTGTGTCTCATTTTGCAGTGGGTTTCTGCCCCTATGACACTCGTATAAGCGAGAGCATATTTTTTTTGTTATGTTGCTTGTTCTTGTAGTCTTTATTCTAATGCCAAAACCAACCCTCAATGAATACGCTCGAAAACATTCTTCGGCTTCCTCCAATGTTTGAAATGTTCACCCTAGATATAGATCACTAGCATCTACTGGGGTGTTGGAGCTTGACACGAAATTATACATTGTGAAACAAAACCTATGTAGAAATAAATTACGCTTAACTATCAAAGAGAGTTTCTTGAACATAACAAATCAAAATTACCTTGATAAATAGACCAATTTAGCATAACAAATATACCAAACATAATCTCAAAAGTATCTCCAATTTAACAATTATTAATTTCGCGAACATAACAACTTAAAATTACTAAGATGAATAGACAAATTTAGCATGCCAAAAGCTAATAAACACAATCTAAAAAATTTGAATTTAAGTATAATAAAACTTTTGAAGTTAACGAATTAATTTCTTGAACATTACAATTTGATGAATAGACTGATAAATACAACAAATATAAACCCAAAAATCTATATACCCATAAGAAAAAAAAGAAATTGCATCATTCAACCCATAAAGAAAACTTCACCATTCACAAACGTATCTTGCTTGAAGCAAGTGTTACTTGTAGCTTGAAGGGAGCTGAAAATGGAACCAAGTGGATCTCAAGTAGATGAAAATGGAAAAAGAGATGGGAATTAGAGCACTTTGGGTATATCTGCCAAGTGATCCGCCACACAGTGTAGCGGATAACAGTCGTGGAGAGAAGATGTGACATGTGAATTGATGTGACATGTGGCTAGTGGACGACTTTTTTGGCTGACAATTATTAGGGTCAAAAAGTCTTCCGCTACACTGTGTAGCGGACGTTAGGAAATCATACTGACCACTTCCCCCTTTATATATCACTCTCATTTTGGGATTAATTTTACGCTACACAACATACTTAGGGATCAATTGCACCCAGTACCTCATGGTTCTAAAATTCGCACCCAGTATCAATTTAAAAATCTTGACTTTCAGCATTAAACGACGGTCTTGACCACACGTCTGTCAGTTTTTAATGGACAAAATAGTCTTTCTTTCCGATAGTCCCATTTTCTCTCCGCAAGCTGTCGCTGTGGATTCTGACTTTGTGGTTATCGCCCTCTTTTACTTGCTAATCAGAGTCATCACGGTGGCTCCCTCGGCAACAATGAAACACAAAGTTGAAGGCTAGATCTCTGGTCGTGGTAGCACATATTCGGACAGGGAAGCGGAGGCTGTGTGGCGTTCACTTGGACAAAACGATGGCGATGATGTTTAATAAATTCTGCCACCAGAGGTGTATGGAGTAGTGTTGCGACAGTTGTATCATCATTGCAAACGTTGAGCAGTAGTGGTGGTGATGCCGCCGACTGGCGCTATTGCCAATTGCGATGGTGATGGCGCCAATTGGCGCTGAACTAGTCGCCGTGGTTGCTCCAATCAAAGGCACGTTTTAATTTGGTTGTGGGAATTACAGAAAAAATTGGTGTTAGGTTGTTCACCGACGGTGGTGAGTCAACTGGTAGTTGTGGATCTGGCGGCGCCGCGCCGCTCCGGTCTGGTACTCTATTTTTTGGTGGCGCTGCGGTGGCGAAACTCTACGGCAAACTTTCCATGAGAACCCATGGTGGTGGGCCATGGACATTTTCTACAGTGATGACAACGAATGCCGGTGGGGCTCTTTGGTGGCTAACCTTGGTTGGCATGGCTAGCTCATGGTCTTCAGCGACAAATCTGGTGATCAAAGGAGTTGTTTGCTACTGCAACAACAATCGCGGGTTGGTTGCTATGTGTAGGGCCATCCCACTGGCAGTTAAGTTTTTACGGGCAAAAGATCATTTTTTTCCCTTAAGAACTAACAAAAAGAGAGTAATTGTACATAACAAATGATTGGAAAAAAAATGAGAGCATAAATTATATGTAAAACTTGTAATGAAATAAAAGGAAGAAGATTATGGTAGTTTAAGAGAAAAACTGATGGAGAATATTGTGCTTACTTAAATAATAAAAAAAGATTCAAAATTAAAAAGGAATATATACAGAATTATTTTTATCAAAATTTAGGAATTAATGGAATTGTAAAAATATAAATATCAAGACCACCAAAAAAACAGCAACAATACATAATAAATTATTAAAAAAAATGAGAACATAAACTATATGTAAAACTTATAATGAAATAAAAGGAAGGAGACTGTGATAGTTTAAGAGAAAAACTGATGGAGAATATTGTGTTTTTCTAAATAATAAAAAAGATTTATGAGTAAAAAGAATATATAAAGAATTACTTTTGTCAAAATCTAGGAATTAATGGAATTGCAAGGATATAAATAAAATTTTTTAGTAGAACATGTTGACATATAAGAAAGAGAAATGTAAAATATATTTGATTGGTTGAATTTCAAATGAAAAGAAGGAATTCAAATCAAATTATGTGTGTGTGATAGAGAGAGAGAAAGAGTCCAAATCATTATTACAAAGATAAGTAAATTTAGAATATTTTAAAATTCAAGATAGAAAAGTCTACATAGCAAACTAAATGAATGTCCAAGTAAACAATGACTGAACAATATTCTTTCGGCTTCAGCTTTCATATGTATATAATTAAATTTCGCATAACAGGTGAACTCATAGATAGTTCTATGGAGTTATAAGCTCCCGAATCCTCTTTCTCGAGCCTAGGAAATTACAAACCCACTGTCTTCTCAACACCACCTAGAAGATAGAAAACATGTGGCCTTTGCATATGACATTCAAACTAACATACTTCAAGAGCTTTATCTCTGGATATACCAGCCAAGGATCGTTTTCAACATGCCAGCCATAAGATCGCATGGGGCAATTTTGCAGCATAACTCTTATGTAACTGCCATTTTGCATTGCAAATGCCTGGTCTTTTGAAAACACCAGGAAAGCAGGACCTCAAGGAAATTGTCTTTGAACTACGTTGCAGCTGCTATAACTCTTGAACAGTTTCAGAGACCAAAATTTGCCAAGCACAGCATCTTTGCTTCAGCAGTTGGCTGTTGCTGCTCTGCCAAGCAGCAACCAATTGCACCAGAAGAACCACGTGACTCTGTTTCAAGTATATGCACCAATCCGATTCATAATTTACTGTCCAAGAAAACAATAGACAATCCATAATTACATAGCTGTACAATGCAGGGCCTCAAGTCCATTACATCACTGTTGTTTACCAGCTCATGTACATTCCAATAGCTTAATGATGATACTCAACCCCGTCACGTCCTCAGGCGACCACCTCACTCATTCAACTCAAAAGTTTAACCTCTGAAACAATGAAGTGGCAGTAATAGGTTAATACCCCTGACCTGTTATTTGGAACATGAATACATGAACGCTGTAATGAGATCACAAGAGTCGTATATTAGTGCAATTGCAATTTGATTGGTGATGACTGATTATCGTGTCTATGACAAATTGGACCAACTTCAACTAAATGACACATGCTATCAAGACTAGTATTCAGAAGCCAACTAACTGCATCTTTGGTCTCTAAGACACTAAATTTCTAAACTTACTAAAACAAACATTCGTGCCACCCAAAATCCAGGCACTACTGTTAACACAAGTTTTAAGTTTGTCTCGAAATGGAAAGAACTTTAGGCAACAAAAAGGAGAAGACAACCTCAACACCTTGGTGATGCTTCATGTGAATGTTTTCCAATCTCTGAACCACCTATAAGCATGCATCCCTTGCAATGTAGCTGAAGCTTATTTTGACAGCAGAAATTTGTTAAATGCGAGTGGATAACAACTTACAAGGTAGACAACTCGGCTCCATTTGGATAAATCCATGGATTTTAAACAGTGATTTTAATATGTCTAGGAGTTGCAACACAAAACTGAAATATTGAAAGTATTAAAACGAGTGTTCATGGATCCTCAGAAAAGAGAGATCTCTAGTGGTGTGGATCCCAAGCAACCTTAACTCTATCCACAATAGAATCTCAAATTCACAAAAAAAATTCCCACAACTAAGCATTTGAGAACCTTGTTCCTGATGTTTCTCTTCTCTGCATTTAAAGTGCACCTCCACTCCGCAACGACCTACTATTTGGCCAACTAATGCGTTTAACAGCCATAGATTTCAAGAAGTCAACAATGGTGCCAAATTCCAGCCGACCATAGTTGCCAACGTGTCAACAGCCACAGCTAAGAGTCAAAGAAATCAGTGGTACTACCCGACTTAGAGATGCAATGTTAATTGTTTCAAGTTGACACCCTGGTTCGCACCACGTATTTCAGGCAACAAGGAGAAAATGATTGTATAGTTCGGGGTCGCTCAGGACTGATCCCGGATGTCACATTTGTAACGTCTATGAATATCTATCCTCTTGCCACGCAGACGAAGCTTATTTTGGCATTAGCATGATGGAACAATAACCTAAATGACAATGGAACTTTTGGCAGCCTATAGTAATAAGTGAAGCAGATGCATCAATATCTCATGTTTGCCATCTTTTAAGTGAGGTAGTGAGCACAAAAAGGCCTTTCGCCACTTATTGAAGGCCGTTGATATAAAAGTCGAGCTTTAACAACAATTTGAAGCCAACATTGGCCAAAATGCTGTGGAAGTGTCAATGTGAGTGTCAACAACGCCATATAGCAACAATGTAGTAGCCTTCAGTCGTAAAAGTTCAACTTTTGCCCAACTGCTAGACATAGGGAAAAGAGCTTCACAGACGACAGGGTAGGAGTAACCAACAACACTCTTTAAGCTAACAAAAGGCGTACTAGTAGAAAGATAAAGGTGCAAAGTTCAAATTATCAAAGTTAGAAGAGCATAATTTCCCAAAATCACGAATATTGTAGGTCTCATGTAATATAAATATGAGGTGATAACCTTTTACCCCCTTTTTCTACTAATTGCCCAACTTTAGAAAAAAGGTGAAGAAAGAATCTTACTGTAAGCCCTGGACTCATTGCGAGCACTTATCTCCTATGTCCCCCGAGAAATTGCCACGTTCACGATGTACTGGGTCAAAATCGGGTACCACCTCAATATCCACATCAGGCTAGTAGAAATATGCAAGCATATGGTTAAGACAGGGAAATCCAAAAAGGATATTATAACAAACTTTTGAATTATCTACTCAAAGAGCCAAATATACCTGCCATAGACGTAGTAGGTTCCATAACAAGAAATCAATAATCATAACCAAGAAGAAAATCTTGCCAGCCCAAGCACCACATGAGAGGTACCTATAACCAATCAGTTGCCAGCAAACCTTAAAACTTTGCTCAATATCATTCAATTTCTCATCTACGAAAACCTAACTGTCCATCAGGGTAGGCCAGCTTATGCTGCACCGACAAACAAAGAAGAAAAGCCTCCCACGTAATGACTTTGGTCCTTAGTTAAGAAACCAAATACTAAACTAAGACAATTTAAGAAGCTAAGGGCCCATAGTTTTATCATTTTTATTTTCTGTTTTCTACAATGATGACAGAAAAGATTCTCTTTTTGTGTACTTTTGTCATTTTTTGTTTTCATTTTGGGTAAAATTACTCAAACTGTGACAAAAAACTGAAAAACACCTCAGAGGTGTTTTCAGCTTTTTCGACCCAAACTTAAACCCAATGTCAAAAAAGTAGCTAAAAGTTTTTGGTGAACATGATAAAAGTACAGGAGCGTATTTATTAACTGAATATGAAAATCATGAAAATGACAACACAAAATAAAAACAAAAAACGAAAATGCTAAACATACGGCCCCTAAATTACGGCAAGATCTAACCCCTTTGATGAAATTTCGCTGGATAACAAAAGAACCATAAGTCAACAAAATGAAGATTCTCATGCTTGTATGACACCAGCATGTTAGAGAGAGTTTACACAGGTCACGCCAAATTACTTTTTTTTTGTAAAAGGATTAAAAAATTCTCGATTGGTCTTTTGTGTAACCCCACAGATCTCGAAAAGCACCCAATCACCATTTCATGTGTCAATTTGACAAGAAAGAATAAACTCAAATACAAATTTCTAAGAATACCGTGAAAGTCATTCTAAAAGATTCTGACTGGAGCATCTCAAAGCACGATCATACACAATCTCAGTCCTCTTGGCAACATCATGCCAGCTATACAGGTTTTTCATCTGGAAGTAAATGTTAAGGAATTACAAACGCAAGCAGCATAAACTGTGAAGGGTAACATACATAAAATTGACCCACTCACACGAAGATGCATAGCTTGTGGATCAACTTGGGGAAGTCTATGTATTGCCTTCTCAATAGCTCGTACCATGTCGGCAGGATCTGGCTCCGCAAGAACAATCATATCATCAGGTAGAACCTGAAGATATGAGAGGAAAGAAAAGGGAAAGCAAAAGATAACATAAATATTTGTCATCCATATCAAGTTATAATCACAACACTGAAATATAAAATCAGCAAGCAGAAAGAGCATATTTTGAGCCATGCCTCTGGGACACCACCAACACGTGTACTGACTGACAATAATCCGCAGCTGGCGGCCTCCAATAGGGCTATGCAAAATGCTTCTGTCAAAGAACTGACAAATAAAAGTTTGCAATATCAGTAGGCACATGACTTCTTTCTAATTTTTTGTAGTGTAAAGTGATTGGTTCAACGATATTATAGAAAGTAAAAACTAGATGTGTTAGAAAAGTAAGTTGCCTCACAAAAAAAGAGTCGAACACAAAAAGAAAAAGGTAAGAGGCCGGAAAGACTAGATATGGTTTCTTACAAGTCGATATGTCAGACAAAGTCTACTTAGTTTCTGGTGAGCAGTGAACTGTACACTTGGCCTTGACTGGAAAACACCCTGCTACATCTATAGATCATGCAACAGAACTATATGCACTAGCTGAAGTTTTGTTTAGGTATCAGAACAGTTGAATTTCAGCTTAACTTTCAGTTGCATTTGTGGATAGCTCAGTATTTGTTAAGGACTTCGAAAAGCCAAGAAATTGTGTTATCATGAACCGCTGATATGAAAATTGGGCCATTATAGGCCTTTGTGGTCCGAATGAGCTGCTCTGTAATTGTCTGATTTTCCGTTAAGCACACATCTGCTATTACTGCTTTCACTTTTAATGCCACTATATAGAGAAGTGCAACATTACTAATATTCTTATTTTTTCAGGAAAGACATGCTAAAAAAATCCATAAGTTGTAACAAAGGAAAAGGGGGTGGAATGTTATACCTGTTTAAGAATATATGACCAGAAATCAAGACTGATTGCACTTTAGCATGTGGAACAGCACCTAACATATCAACTCGATCTTGAAGAGAGTGCTTTTCCCTCATCTCTTCCAGCCGGACTCTTTTAGGCCCATCTCCTCCAACAATAAAACGAACCTTGACATACCAAGTAAAGAAGAAGAACAACAACAACAACAAAGATAAGCATTTACAAATTTAGTATGTCATAACTCATAACTTGGTACTGCCTCAGTGCCACCAGAAGTATTTCATAACTTGGTACTGCCATAGTGCCACTAAAAGTATTTCAGGTTAGCAGAAAATAAAGAAATATATATGAAAATAAAATCCTACAAATTTATGTAATCCTAGCCTAGCAAGGTAACACACTACACCAATAGGTCTAATGCCAAAGTCTCTTAGACCAGAGGCTCCCACAAATCAGGCTCTCATTCGGGAAGATAGTAAGTAAAGGGCACTTTCGTTGAGGAAGAATATTTGGAAGCTAGAATGATAACAGTCAAAATGCTTTAAGGACAACGTATGTGAGGGAGAGGCTATTTCCACCCCCTTGTTGTTGCTAAAAGGCCAATACTTGTCAATAAAGTACTTTTCTTTTTAGCGACAAAAGGGGTGGAAATAGCATTTCCCTGCTACATGGCCATATCCAATTTCTGAAGGTTTTGTTGGCATAAATAGCAAGAAAGTGGTCCTCATGTTACTAGTACTACTTTATAATCAATTTCATCAGAAAAAAACCTAATACCAAATATATACATATTCTAGGATAATGGAAACACACATATGTATGCATGTAAATACATGTCTACATACTTTCAAATTACAGCAAAAGATAAGACGTCTACAGTGAACCTAACATATTCCTAGAACACAACCATACTATGAAACAAAGAGATAAAGCAGAATATAATGCAGGTTACTGCATTGAAACAAACTGCTGCAGGCCATGCCGGTAGTATCTTCTTCACAAGTCATTGTTCACTCATATT